>CAHIKZ030000272.1:410000-450000 GCA_903632075.3 Acanthosepion pharaonis
TGAGCAGTACTAAAAATAAGAACTAGATCGGATATTCTAACACTTGGGCAGTGGAACAAGAACAATGTACCCCCCATGGATTAAATAAAGGATTCAGTCTGGAATTCACTTTAGGTTACCTTGATTGATATACACCTGATGAAGGCCAGACAGTAAAATGACTGAAACATTGGGATGATAACAGTAAAGGTGGGGGCAATAGTCTGACTGTAAATAATATAAGTAATGATAACTTTTCATCCCAGGAATTCAGACAGTTTTATGTCATATTTATGATACGTCAAAAAAAAAGGTATCAGTCTCTCAATATTTGAGTCTCTGACTTAATATACTGTGTCCTTTCGTGGCGTTGGTGATCATTCTCAACAATTTCATGACCTTTGTAGTTCTTAATAAATTTTGTCATTCTGCTATCTCTATGAAAAGACTACCATCCATTTAGTGAGGCACAGTGGAGTAATAGATAGCAGCTCAGATTGAGGAATCGGAGAGCCGAGTTCAAATTCCTGTCGAATTCATTACATTAATTACATTTCATTAATTAGTAAGATTTTGTATCACTAAAATTATTGTTATCTCCACCCCCACCCAAATTCTTACAATCTAAAAAATATTTCCTGGCTTTAAATTAACTGCAAAGGGTTGATAAGCCATAAAAAATAAATCAATCAGTTAAGCAACCAAACAGCAAGCAGTATGGATGAATGACAATTGAGAAGGTCATACTTATAATATTACCTGAAGGAAAAACAACCAAGTTTTTAGGTGTGTCTTCTCTCTTCTTGATGGGGACCATATTGTTTCCTCTGCAGTACAACTGTATATTTGTGATGAAATCTATCTTCCTAGTGGTGTACACAGGGTCAGAGTGTGCTACCCCAAAACCTTCTGACCAGCATTTTGTGACCATCGCTATCTTATCAACATTTGCTTTTTTTTCTACCCGTATTTATTTACGTTTCAAATTATACTAAGCACAATTGACTATTAAAGGATAAAGCATTTTCACAGATTTTGATGTCATTCTGAGAGACTTTTTTTAAGATAAATCCGCGAATTTGTTTTGCTCATGCTAAGTCTTGAAAAAACCCTATATAAAATTTACTATTTTTTATCCATAATGTTGAATGTGGTAAAATTATTCAAATTTTTAACAAGAAAAATCTCAAGTTGATGTTAAAAACTGCTGCAAAACATTGTTGATTTGAGATAGAATCATCTATTATAATTTGTAAGTAGATACATTGTATTTTATTTTCAGTTTGTCTTGTTGAATTTGTCAGCTATATTGTATATGATCTATTATTGCACATAATTAGGTTACGATAAAATTTGTATGTTACATGAATACTACCTTATGAATATTGAGAGTATGTATCATGGATTCTGGGAGTGGGGTCTGTATCATAGATGTGGTGGGTTGCACCTGTCTACTTCAGACCTAGGGTTTGTCACCTGACAAACTGATTTCACTCAGCAGCTGTCATTGTGAATTCCTTCCATCAAAAAGTAAGATAATCATTCTCTATAATGCCATTAATATTTTATACTTTTCTTGATGTCTATTTTGAAAACAAATATTGTCTAACTGGTGAGGAATGGCAATCTACTGCAGGAAAAAGTATCTGCCTCGTCAGTCATGTATCGAAAGAGTTCAAATTCCAGTCGAATTCATTACATTAACTTATGTGCTAATACCCCTGAGAAAGGTATGAATCCTCTTCTTCTCCTCCCAGGTATGGTTAAATAGCAGGACAGACTGGGTTCTATAACCTTGGGTGGCCACTGGCCTACTGCAGAAACAAATGGCAACCTACTATTGGAAAAAATATCTGCCTCATCAATCATGTATCAAAAGATACATGATTGCCTAAGCATGTATCACACATGGCACATAACTGAGCATCCATTTACTCAAGCTCACTAGGTAGGTTATGTGTTGCTTTCTTTTATCTCTCTTTCCTTCAGTATGACTTATGGGTATCAGATTTTTCGAGCCCTCTTTCCTCATTATGTGCCCTAGCACATAATTAATGAGTTGATTTCTTAAATTACATAAAAAAAAACTCCTGTGATTTTGTCTATCAAATATAAGAGACCACCATTAACTTAGTATAGTTTTTTTTCCTTTACTCATATACCTGAAATTATTATTGAATAGATTATAAAACTATTCCCCTTTATCAAATGTTTTCAGCAAACTGTGCTTGTGCCAGTATATTTTGAAAAATGCAGAGCAACTTTCTATCAAGGACTTCTTTAAAAATAAAAATGGTCATGACCTCTTTTGATCTTTGGCAAAAACTAATGGGACTTGTGAATGAAAGTGTTACAAATATTGATTTTTCTTTGATGTGTCTTGTGGCCTCTAAAGCAATTATGGTGAATTCCTTGCAAACTGTGTCAGAAAATGGTACAAGCCATCCAAGAAAAATAAATATATGCAGATCAAAGAACTCTTATACCAGAATTATTGGAACTGTAGAATATTTTTCAAAATGATTCACTACAAAGACATGGAGATAAATATACTGTATAGAATTAACAATCAAGATTCAGACAGTATGATTTGGCATCATAATCTTTTTGATCAGTGACGTAAGACTACCTTCAAATATTTATTTTATGACATATGACATTTTTTTTATTATTTTATAGTGGCGTGAGACTTTGGGGTTAAAATAAAAAGTTGGTTTATCCACGCCAAGAAGGTTAATGGAGGTTGGTAATAACAAGGAAACATACGGGTAATTTTAACAAAGCAACATAAGGAATTTATTTAAAAACTTGCACACTTGAATTTGTGCCAGTAGCTCATTTCAGGAAAATAAATCAGAAATTTTTAAAGTCCATAGTTTTCAGCAAATCCTCTTGAAGAGGAAATGTTCATACAACAGATTAAATGATCTGACACAAAATAATATTAAAAAATGTTTCAAACAAATTAAGAGAGTTTGTTTTTCACATACGTTCAAAAGTAGAAAGATAATTTGAAATACTGAGACTTCTTTGATTGTTGTAATAAAGTACTTTGAAGAGCTAAGTGCTTCGTTAAGCCCAATAATATAATTAGCGAGTAATTTGACACTAGAAAAAATTCTGAACGCTGGTCACATGAACTGAAATTAAACTTTTCACATGATTTCAGATACTCTTGTTGATTTGATTTTCTTCTCTATTTTATTTCCAAAAAGGATTTCATATAGGCTCGGTATTTTTTTTCTTTTCTTTTTCTAAGCTCCATGGCTAATTCCTGTGAAAACAAAGATTTCATTGGTCCAAAGAAAACTTCACATAGGCTCACGAATTATTTTTTATGTTTTTTCCTCAGCTCGCTGGCCAATCTCTATGAAGTCAAAGTTTTCATTGTTCCAAAGAAAATTTCACACAGGCTCACATATTTCTCTCTGTCTTTTTATCAGTTTTTGAATGTTTTGGATCAGCTTTAGTACCAGTAATTCTGTGACATGAGATACAAAGTTTTTTTCTTATTTTTATTGTTGGAGCATGTTGAAAATTTGGCAAATTGGAAACCTTATTTCTTGAAGATGTCTTTTTCTGTGAACAGTTTAAATATGGAATGTGAAAGGCATGGATAAAGGGGTTTATTATTATTTAGTACTCACCATAATTTTGTGACATGAGATACATTAACAGTCTTTTTTCTTATTTCCATTATATAATTCAGTTGGGAATGCATGTTGGGAAAGTTAATATTACAGAAACAATAATGTAATTTTGTTGTCAGAAACCTACCACCCCTCTTGAAGATGAACTTGTCTGCTTTTAAATCATGTCAAAGACAGAAAGACTTTGAATCTTTGACTGGTTGCGACGTGGTTAATGCATTAGCAGAGAGGAACCCAGACAAGCTTTGACATCCGGGAAGAAGACAGATCAAGACAGAGACAGGTTCATTAAACCGGCCTTGTGCCATATTCAATCCTCGTGGGTGGCTAGTTATTGACTACTCAGGCGATTTCTGTACCTTTTACCAACCTATTAAAACCCTTTTTTATTGTTACGTGTTATTTGGCGTTTGTCTTTACTAACCCCAAATCAACATCATAACAAATGTATAGTGGCTTTGATTGAGAAATGGATTCATACCTTTCCCAAGATTATTAACATGAAAATGAATATAAGAAACATGACAAGAATTTGAACTTGGCTCACCAATTCCTCAATCCATTCTGTTAACCATTACATCACAATGTCTCTATGTTATATTGATAATGATGATGAAATTAACCCATTACTTCATAAAGTCTCCTTAAAATTTTTCCTCCTTTTGCCTAAAGTCATTTTCTATTTTTCAATTTCATTATTATTTTCAATTTTTCAATTGTTTTTATTTTCAGTTTTCATTTTATTATTATTTTCGATTTTTATTATTCAATTTCGTTTTTTAAGTTGTGTGTATATATATATATATATATATATATATATATATATATATATATATATATATATATATATATAGGACACTAAGTTATTGTAAGAAAACAATTTATGGAGAAAATAAAAGGTGTTTAAAATTCCTGTGAAATTAAATAATTACCAGAACATTATTAATATATGACTATTTAAAGTCAATTTCTAATCCTAAACAAGTCTACTTTTCACTATCAGCCAAAAGTTTTGGGTCACTCACTGGATTTCAAAGAGTCATCTAAAAAATAGAAGGTTGCATGCTTTTTTCAAAAAATAATTTCCTAGTTCACTTCAGCCAAGAGAGACTACCTCTTCCTGAAATGTTTTATCCCTTATTCAAAAATTAACCCATTACTTCATAAAGTCTCCTTAAAATTTTACCTCTTTTTGCCTAATCTGTCTTGCAGACTAATCTTAGGGCTGGTGGAATTTAAAATTTAGGTAACCCATTCTCTGAAATATTGGACACCATGTACTAATGGGTTAAATAGGTTTCAGTATCCTATTTTAGTAGGATTTAATTCAAAGGCAGTACAAAACTTACTAATAATTAAATCTGGATGGTGGCCCCAAACATTTACCTGCATTTTTCTTTTATGTGCTGTGTCCCTTCATGATGTTGGCGATCATGGCCCTCCACATCTTCCTATTCCTTGTATCTCTTAATGAGTTTTGTATTTTTGTTATTCTCCAAAACCCTATTCTTCCATCCATTTGCTCAAGCTCATCAAATTCATTACACACCGCTTTCCTCTGTTTCGCTTTCCTTCCATCTGTCCTGTGAGTATCAGGTTTTCCAATCCCTCTTTCCTCATTATGGGCACCAGAAATTTCAACAGCCTCTTTCTGATGTTAAGCATAAGTTTCCTTTTCATTTTTATTCTCTCTAAAACCTTGTTGTTGTTCACATGTTTGGCCCATGGTATCCTCAGCAAATTTCCATAGAACCATATTTCTGTTGATTCAAGTCTGTTTTTCCTCTTTGAAGTGATTGTCCAGCATTTGCTGCCATACAGGAGGACAGATATTATGTAACAGTTCAGTACTCTTTTCTTTCTTTCCAATAAATTTTGTCTGTCTCTTAATACTCAGCTTAGCTTTTGGACTGCATCTTTGGCCATCCCAGTACATCTGCCAATCTCAGTGTCACACTTCTGTCTTCTGTTAGAATACTTTCCAGATATTTAAATATAGGTAACTGTTTGGTCATCTGTATTCCTGACCTGTAATTTGCATTTTGGGCTCATCCTTTTGCTGATAACCACGTTTTCTGTCTTCTTGTAGTTTATGCTTAGTCCTTTCTCACTTTCCGTCACTACCTTCTGTAGGTGGTTTTGTAGTTTCCTCGCTGTGTCTGTTACCAACACTGTGTCATCTGCATATCTTTGAGGAGATTGTCCAGTATTTACCGCCATACAAGAGGACAGATATCACATAACAGTCCAGTAGTTTTTTCTTTGTTTCTAAAAGTTTAGCTATTGAAGGGTGTTGTTTATATATTAAAGAATGTATTCTTACTTATATATCCTCTGACAATGTAACTGCTTAAAAAAAATTATGCTATATATTATCATATCAACTCTTAGCTACAGAAAAACATACAGATACTTCTTATTATGTTTACTCTTTAAAATCTTAGAGTTATATACATAAAATATGATCATTTACTTTAATTGGAATCCATTTATAGTTTAAAGAAAATCAATTCCACCAGAAATTCAAGATTGGCAGTTGTTTTTACCATTTCAAAGGAGAACCATAGTTTAAAGAATTGGCAATGTTGATGTCAACAAATACTACAAGAAGCAATAACATTTCTCTTTTATTTCTTGATTGTTGGGGGATAATAAGTAATCAGTTTTTAATTCTGATTTTCTGCAGTCAGGTCATGTGATTATGTCTATCCCATTCGTTCATAAATATTCTTTTTCTTTAGGGTGTTTTTTTTTTTCCTTCAGTTTTAAATAATTTTCCCGTCTTCCACTCGTCACTTTTTTCTCTTCTACCTTTCTTATTTTTAAAAAAACTTTTCTGTCTTTCTTTACTTCTTTTTCATTTAGGCTGTATATCATTCTTCACCTTTCTCTATACCCCTTTCTCTTCTTCTAAATAATTATTAATTCTTAATCTCTTCTAATCCATTTTATACATTTCTCTAATCCTTTCTCTCTTGGCTTATGGCCATATCACATTGAAACACCAGTTCTTGCAAGATCACCAATGTTAAGTAATGTCAACCCTGGTCAGTACCTATATAAATGGCTGCTTGAGAATAGCAGGTGGTATAAGATTGGAGGTGCACTGGTGTAATGGATAATGGCTAAGAATTTGAAATCTGAGAGCCAAGTTCCAATTCCAGGCAAGTTCTCTATATCTGCTTTTGTGCAAATACTCTTTGGAAAGGTATGAATCCACCTCTTCTCCCCAACTATGGGTTAATTAGGACTTTTATCAATAAATCATTATCTCCAAAAAGCTCTTAAAAATCTAAAAATATTTTCTGGCTTTAAATAACCTGCAAAGGGTTGATAATCAATGAAAAACAAATGAATGTTTCCATCTTACTCTTTCTCTTTTTACCATTCTTCATATTCTGTTTCTTTTTTGTTTTACACTCTCTTAGACGCTACCAATGTTGATTTAATATCGAAATAGGTTTCTTTCATATTATACGTTGCTGTATTTTGACTTTATTATTTTCATCTTTTCCTTTCCTTAAGATTCTATTTTCTATATTTTTTTTCTTTCATTGTACATTTTCTTTTATTTCTTTACTGGTTTTGAAGGTTTTTTTTATACTTTTCTTTCTCTTTTATTTTTTTCTTTCTTGTTCTTTCTCTATTCTGCCATTTTTTTCCCTGTGTTGTTCTGATTTCTTTGTTCCTTTTCTTTTTCTATCCTATCCTTTCTTTTTTCTTTCTCTCCCTTAATTAGAAACCCACTCTCTCAATTGAATATTATTTTCACCTCAGAATTCTATTTTCCCGATTTCCCTCTTCTTATTTTTTCATAATCATGTTCCATTTACATTTAATCTTCTTTTTAATTCAGTTTTCTTCCTTCAATTTCTCTTCTGTTTTCTTCTTTCATTTTTCTGAATTGCCCAATTATACCTTTGCATTTACATCAAAATTGAAACACTGCTTAGAAAGCCAATCCTGTTCGCATCCATTGATGATATAAACTCTAAAAACAACTCAAAAGCAACAATTACCAAAGAGAATTTGAGCAGAATGACATTGTTTTTTTTTACCATAGTTCATCTACTTATTTATGTGTATTTTTAGCTTTTATTTTATATCACTTTCCCTACTTATTTAAATTATTCTCTGTCATCTTACCAACATTATTTTAGCAGTAATTCAAACTTTATTTTGACCTCTTTAATCTCATGACATATTTTCTATTTTGAAGCATTGGCCAAACAGGATGGTCTGTTATTCAATTAATTTTGGCTTATGAGCATAAAAACATCAGTATTATAAGAGCATGAAAAATAACTATACGCATGTTTGTTAGACAAAGGTATTTATGTAAACAATTACTGCTGTTATCATTCAACTTCTGGACTTTATAACTTTTAATTATTTAACCAAAATTCAATAAAGTAAAATTGAATGTTATAATTCCTAAACACTATACACTATCTACATCATTCAATCTGTTGTCCTCATCTTTATGGTCATATTCACCTTCAACATGTGTCCCTATTTCTGAGATGAGGTATTGTAACTATTTACACTATTTACATTGTTTGGACTGTTGTCCTCATCTTTATGGTCATATTCACCTTCAGCATCTGTCTCTATTTCTGAAATGAGATATTGTAACTATTTACACTATTTACATTGTTTGGACTGTTGTCCTCATCTTTATTGCCATATTCACCTTCAACATCTGACTCTATTTCTGAGATGAAGTATTGTAACTATTTACACTATTTACATTGTTTGGACTGTTGTCCTCATCTTTATTGCCATATTCACCTTCAACATCTGTCTCTATTTCTGAGATGAGGTTTTGCAATGATTTATATTGTTTGGACTGTTGTCCTTGTCTTTATTGCAATATTCACCTTTAACAAACGTATGGGTCACCTAGTGAGGTTCACACCTTCTACTCAGTCATCTATCTATCTATTCCAGTCTTTTTAGATCTATCTGTTTGAGCTTCTGCATATCTGTCTGTCTATCAGTTCCTTCATATCTATCTGTCTATCTGTTATGGTCCGGCTACTTGTACCATGGTGATAGTCCAAGGTAAAACCAATAAAGAAGAACTTGAATACAGATATGGAATAACACAGATATATTACAAACAGAAATATATACATAGAAGTAGAAAGGGTTAGTACAAACAATCAGGTTTAGTAGTAATTGTCTGAACATGACTCTGTGTCGGACTGCCTCTGACTTGACTGACTGACTCGCTCTGATTGACTGACTGACTCCTGACGGACTTCACTCCAGACTTCAGACTGAACTCTAGACTTCAGACGGAACTCTCTGCTTCCTCTTGAGGTGCAGTATTTATTACGTATGGCATAGTCCATTATGTTATTATGGGTAAGGTCCTATAACACTATCTAATTAAAGTATTTTAAATATGGCTGAACACCACTTAATTTGTAACTTTCTTTAGAATTAATCTATGATTAGTAATACTCATACTGTTTGTTAGAAAACAAATATTTGGTAATAACTATTAAAGCAGAAACTAGAAACCAATATGATAATGGTGATATTAGCTGCTTTCTTATAAGGAGAAATTTGGCATTCATTGATTGAGCAATTTGTACTACTGCTATCAGTAGGAATTTATAAATTCTTTCACTTAAAAGAATTCTTCAGGGGAATAATTTTCTCAAGTTGATGCTATTTCCGATATTGGTGGAGGTTTCCTTCCTAACCTTTTGTTTGAAGTAGTGTGGAATGTCAACATCTTGATTATGTCATTATTTTTTCTTTGAGTTCCATTTTAGTTGTTTCCTGCTGTTGAATGTCCTCAAGTGATTTCTATTATTTGGTACTGTTCTTTGTTATTCTCTAGTGCCAGTCCACAAGGTTAAAAAAAGTGGGATCTTCACCAAAACCCACAGAATTCACAGCCTCAAAGCTATTTTTAACAATTGATCTTATTTTCTTCTAACATGAAGACAGATTTAGGAGAGTTAGCTGATTTCTCATATCATCCTGATGTTGTATGATAGAATGGTAATGGTAATACTAGCTGTTTCCTTATAAGGAAACATTTGACATTTATCGGCAGAACAGTCAGCACTGCTTCTGGTTGAAATTTTTAAAATCTTTCTCTTAAAACAATTTTTCAGGAAAATAGGTTCTTTAAATCCAGTAGCTGTTATCAGTTGTTTCAGTATTATTAAAAGTAGCGTGCAATGTCAATGTCTTGATTATGTCATTATTTTCTCTTTAAGTTACATGTGCTATACATTTTAGTTGTTGCCACTGTTGGTAGTCATCAAGTGATGTGGTTTTGTATTGTTTGGTACAGTATTTTCTTTGATTCTGTAGCACCAGTCCAGAATGGTCAAAGGAGGATGATCATTGCCAAAACCCCCACATTTCACTCACTCAAAGACTTTTTCAATCTTGATTTGATGAGGCTATTTAAGAACATGACTTGAGTTTTCAAGTTGATGTTTTGATTGTGTAGTAATTTGTGTTGTTGGGCTGAAACTACCTCTAGCACAGACTATGTTCAATTTGTTTGAGATTCTGTAGCACCAGTCCACAAGGTTTGAAGAGGAATGGTCTTTGCCAAGACTCACAAGCTTCTCTCACTCAAAACCATTTTTAACCATTGATTTGAGAAAGTAGTTGTATACAGCTAAGAGTTTAAATATTTCTGAACAGATTTGATGCCATGTATGACATCCATATGAAAGTCTTGATTTGATGAGGCTATTTAAGAAGATGACTTGAGTTTTCAGGTTAATGTTTTGGTTTTGTAGCCATTTGTAATATTAGATGGAACATCAAAAAGACTATGAAAAGGCAGCCTATCTCTGTTCTATTTCCTTATCATTTATACTAAATTTTTTAAAACTGATCCATATGCTGAGGTATTTGAAGTGTTTTGTGTTTGTTAATTCCACATTTTAAATGTTTATGATGGATTCAGGGTAGATAGAACTGCTTTCATTCCAGTCCCAGATCATAGTTTCTGTTTTGGAATGGCTTATCTTTAGTTCTATTTCTTGGAATACTTGCTAGAGGATATAGATTTTCTGTTGAAGATCATCCTAGTTATGAATACTTATATTATTGGCATAGTACCCTTCATCATCAGTAAGTTGGCCTCAGGAAAGAAAGCAAGATCATTGTTTTCTATTGGTAGATTAATTTCAGATGGATATCTTGTGTATGATATGTTTGCGATATACCCTTTTGTATGACCAAAATAATCTGGATTACAGAGCACAATTGATGTTGAATAAATCTCATTAAGCATTCTTAGAGAATTACAAGGCAACAGATATATTACCATTCTATTCAATTTTCCAAGTTTTATTGCAGCCATATTTCACTTGCAATTTAATATAGTTCTATATTTTGGAAACATTCTTAAAATTCACATATTCAGATTGATATATATATATATCGCTCTCCATATAGATAGATGTTTGTGTACATATTTTCTTTATATGGATATTCTGTATGAATATGTATTAATAAAAGAAATATAATATATATATATATATATATATATATATATATATATATATATATACCACTTGCCAATATATGCATTTTCCATTATCTTAGAGGATCTTCATCATGGCATTTCAAACTTAATGGTTACTTGTCAGAAGGAACCGTTTCCATGCTGATAATGCAGCATTGTCTTCTTCCTCACAGAAGTGCAAGAAGCAGGAATCTTTCACATTTGAAGAACTGTCGGAAACATGAATCTTCTCTTCTTTGGTCTTTTTTTTTGGCCTCTCAGAGTGGCATGCCCCCACAGTGCTGAGCTCTTTATTTACGTCTGTAGAGCTGTTGGGTAGATATAAGTGACTTTCTTTATAGGTAAACATCAATATCTCATACATGCCCACATGGTTGTTGGCACACACACACACACACATACAGACACACACACAGACACACACACACATATATATATATATATATATATATATATATATATATATATATATGTGTTTGTTTTTCGTAGGGGATCATGTTTTACATATATTTGTTAATTTAAATTCTTTGGTAAGTGATAGTATCAAATATAGCTGAACAACTCCTCATGCATATTCATAAGCATATATATATATATATATATATATACAGGGAGCTGCAAAAGTAGGTATAGAGTAAATATTATACCATTATTGATATTGATGTTTGTATAATTAGTACAATACATTTTGTGTAGATATTTTGTGTTTACTGCTTACCTATTTTTTGCATCACCATATATATATATATATATATATATATATATATATATATATATATATATAGTAAGGTAATAAATGGTTTGGTAATCTGTATGGATAATTACAAAGAGGATGTGATCCAGAGAACTCAATGTAAAACCAGAGCAAATATTAATTAAATAATTAAGAAATAGCCAACCTTAAGTTTCCATGACTATAATTAATTTCCCCAGAAAATATATTTTTTCTGGCTCATCAGGTCATGTCTCTAGTTACAACTAGATGAACCAGGTTGACTATTTCTTAATTATTTAATTATTTTATATATATATATATATATATATATATATATATATATATATATATATATATATATAACACACACACACACACAGAGGGTGTGATGGATAAATTGATTGTCATCTAAATTATGCAAAAATGAAAATAACACTGACATGTCATTTTAACAGATATATTTATGAAAATTACACAAAAATATCTTGAAATACTAAAGATTAAATTTTGGCAATAAAATTGACATTGGCTTTAACCAAGACCTCAAGATGACTTTGGAATTTCCTGTATCTCTCCTGGATGATCTCTTTGTTTAAATTGGTGAATGTTACCATAATCCTTGCTTTCAGTTCATATTTGGTGTTACAATGAATTTTGTTGGTCTCTTGCTCAACTGTGCCCCACACACAATAATCAAGAGGTTTGTATTCTGGGCAGTTAGGTGGCCAGATGTAAATGGGGAGGTGGCCATTTTGTTGATATTATTGAGTGTTGGCTTTTTCTTTTTTATTAATAATGCTTCCATTATTTTTAGCCTTGTTTTCATGTGGATGATGCTATTAGATTTGTATTATCAACAAAGTTCTAACTGTATTTGGAAAATAAAGCATTCCTATAACTCTAGATACATACATAAAACAATCCATACATTCAATTAAAAGTAAAATAAAATTCCTCCTTAATAATGGCTAAAATTATAGCCAAAAGCACTTGGAAAACATTCGGACAATTGTTATATACTTTATGTCCTGAAAAGAAAACAATTATATGCACACATGCGAAATGATGTAAAAAAAATAATCACCACACCTTGTCAGTTATTTTCAATGAAACTTGCATAAAAATGGGATGGCTGCCCGAATACATAAAATAAATATATATATCATTTTTGTTCCTCACCTGATGAGATGCTTACACATCAAAACAAATATGCATCTTTGTAGTGAGTACTTATTTGCCTTTAACAACTGTTGCTTTACTCTTGGTATTGAGCTCCTCTTTTAAATTAATATTATGAATGTTTGAATTTATATCTTTTTGTTCTCATTGCATAGATAATATTAGTGGTCAATATATATATATATATATATATATATATATATATATATATATATATATATATATATATATATATATATATATATATATATATATATATATATATAAAATATATAAACATATAACATATATATATGTTATATGTTTATACATTTTATATATATATATATATATATATATATATATATATACATATGTATATATAGAATATATAAACATATAATATACATATATATATATATATATAAAATATATATAAACATAAAACATATATATATCGAGAGATAGATAATATTAGTGGTAAATATACACATACATATGCAAAATATATAAATATATATACATACATGCATACACATGCATATATATTTTTTGAATAAAAAAATTCCAAGAGGATAGAATCCAGGTAGAACTCAATGTCCAGGACAGAGTAAGGATATAATTAAAAGGCTTAGACACTAATATTCCATGGTCATAATTTATTCTATTGGAATTGTAAATATGATCCAATTCATCAGACCTAAAAATTCAAAAAGAAAACAGAAAAAAACAACTCCGGAAATAAAAAATAGAATTTAGCGAGAGTGTAAGTATGAGAGTGTGGGATGAATGTTAGAGCTAAAGAGAGGGGTAACAGACGAGAGAAGGTGGGTGATTAAAACTTAACAGAGAGAAGTTTTAGAGAGGTGAGTATGTCACCATAATTTGTATCCTTTACGGTTACATCTTTAATGTATTAGACATCCAACAACATTCATATTTCTCTCACTTAAACCGTCTTTAACTCTCCCACCTTCTCTTTAGCTCTAACATACGCTCTAGAGAGAGGAGTAACAGAAGAAAGAAAAACAGGAAGGCCTAAAGGTGAAGGTGGGGATTAAAATTTAACAGAGAGAAGTTTTAAAGAGAGATTGCCACTTGAATATGATGATCGTTATGGTAAAAAAACATTTTAAAGAAATGTATTAAATATCCATCAAAACATTTGTTGTAATTTATGCTCTCCAAATAATGGATACAAAAACAAAAGACTTTTTTTAATTATTGGTAAATTCACGTAACTAAAAGGGTTCACATACTACTGCACATGTCAAATTTTCTTTGGTTAAATAAATCCCTTTTTTTTTTTTAATAAAGAATAGCAACATATCCTTCGGGCTTTTCTGATTTCCCATTCATTTCTCATTTCGATTCTTTTTTTAACCATTTTCATTTAAATCTTTCCTTATTCTCCATCCAACCATTCTTCATCAATCTTCATCTGCCTTTTCATTTTATGAAAATGCCTTTCTATTTTTTTATATCCCTCATCATTTATGAGAATAAATGACGCCATATGATAAGGCTTCTGTGAAAATCTGTATTTCAAGAAAGAACAACTCAATTTGATAGTGAAATCTAGCTGAATTAAATGAATTACTGTAACAATGTTAGATATCCAGGCAGCACCATGATGATTAGAGACACAGAAAGGAAGTTACAGGAAGTTCTACAGAAGGTAGTAAAAGAAGGTAAGAAAAAATGAAAAAAACATCATCTGTAAGAAGACAGAATATATGGTAGTCAGCAAAAGAGACAGTCCAATATGTGAATTACAAATTGGAGATACCAAAATTAAACAAGTGCAAAAATTTAAATATCTAGAAAGTGTTTTAACAGAGGATGGAAAATGTGATACTGAAATGCAAAGGTAAATTGGAATAGAAAAAGATGCCTTCCAAAAGGTAAGCAAAGTATTAAGGGACAGGAAAATTTCATTGGAGACAAAGAAAAATTATATTATACCAGCCCTCTTATATGGCAATGAAGGCAAGAAAATCTAATCACTGATGAAAAAGAGTGTTGTGGCCTTGTTAGGGTTAGAAATAAAGACATAAGAGAGAAACTGAGTTAAACAAATAGATTAAGAGAAACAGTAATACAAAACATATACAAACGAGAGTGTTACAGCAAGAATGTTCGATCCAACTGTCAGAGCTGACTACTGGAAACTTCTCTTTCTAAAAGGCAGTACCTGCTCCTATTTATAGCTGGGAGAGTCCATGCATATGTGGGTAAATTACCATAACAAAGAGACAGTGATTGGGTTCTATTGAAGGATGCTGAGATTACTTTGCCATTGCTCCCATGTTCGAGTTTAAGAGTAAGTGAAAACAAAAAAGACACTTAGATGTAACATTAGAAAGAGATAGTTTAAATTTTAGGGTGCATAATGAGGAAAGGTGGCTTGGAAAATTTGACATGCACAGGACAAACTGAAGGCAATAGGGATAGAAATAAACTAAGAGATTAAGTAGCCTCCCTAACAATCTTGTGTAAATGGTTGGCAGAACAGGGATTAGACAGAATTTGCTAGTGGCTACAAAAGACGGAATGCTGTGGAGTCGTGATTGGTAACATCCTAAAAGAACATGGTACATAGAACAAAATGGGTACAATCTTGGTGTTTCTCAATATTTGCTCATATATATATATATATATATATATATATATATATGTGTGTGTGTGTGTGTGTGTGTGTGTGTATATGTAACCACACTGTAACTCAGACAGTATGCTGTCAACTATGCTCTGGTTTAATCTTAACAGGAGAAATGCCTGAAACATGCATTTTCTTGAAATTTACCTGGTGAAATTTATGCTGTTCTGACTCCAGACATGGACCATGAGTACTGCAAATGTATCAGAGGACTTCTTAATCTGTAATGCTATCTCATCGACCAGAGATCAGTGGTGATTGAGGGTGCTAACAAGGTATACAAATTTGTCTACGACCCCAAGTTGACTACCATCAACATAAATTGATGGGTTCTATATACTAAATTCCTTGGGCAAGTTGATACATCTAAGGCTAATGGACAGTCCAGAAGCCTTACAAGACCTTATAGTCAATCCATGAACTCCTGTGTGTGCTGAATTGTGCATGTGACCAGGTCACAGTAATCAGCAGAGAGAAAAGTGTGCACTAAACACCAAAAGACTTGCCACAAACCTAAATATTTTGAAAAACTTGCCTCTTGACCTGTACCTTATCATAATACTATCATGGCAGTCCCCAAATGCATTAAGCAGTAGAATTGCAAAGCAGATAGAAAACAATGTCGGAGCCAGAAGATCTCCCTGCTTGACTCCATTTTCAACCTTGATGGGCCACGTAAGCACTCTGCCAAAACTGACATAGGCTTCCATACTGTCATGGAAGGACCTCAGAATCTTGAGAAAGTGGAGGGACAGCCCTATTTCGAGTAGATTCTTCAGAGAGCAGTATGATTAACAGGGTCAAATGCCTTCCTCAGATATACAAATATTTGATAAAGGTCCATTCACTGGTCACAGCTCTTTTCCTGGATCTGTTGTGCTGTTCTATGGTTCCTCTGTGTTGGCAGAAACCACACTTTCTTCCATCTTTTGACCATGCCATCCATGTCTGTGAGGAAAGCTCACCTTCGACAAAAGCCACCCCTGTCTCCATTGAGACAAGGGTGGCTTTCAGTGAAGGTGAGCTAGTGACTTTACATCTACCCAAAGGCAGCCAAATGTGCAGGTCAGCAGCTATGCACTTCCAGCCTGTCAGACCTGTATGTGTCACTGCATTACCATTGCCAGAAGATTTGGATTGAAAGAAAAAAAATACAAGCTAGCAATTTGTCAGTAATGCCAATGTGGGTTTTAAGTTCGGATGCAACTTGCAAAGCAATGCATTGACCCTCAACACAAAACCACATTTGTCCAGAGACAAGCAGTTGCAAGATATCTCGTGTGGCCATGAGGCAGGTTTTCTATCAGAGTTTCCTTTTCCTAGGAGACTGCCAAAAGATTTGGAAGTCTCAACCCCAGTGTGTGAATTGTGTGTCTAGATATTTCTATGGCCTGGCACATAGATTGCTAGATGGCTGTTGACATATAGAGGTTCATCTGCCATTTGACAGGTTTTGTTTTTATCCTGCAAGGTTTCTAGCCACCCTCTTCACCAGGTAGACCTGGTGAGGGAACCGGTTTAGTGGCTGATTACTCGACCATACAACAGGTAGTACTGGGTTACTTGATACCAGTAGCATTCCATTAGATTGACATACATACATATATATATATATATATATATATATATATATATGGACTCTCCCGTCGGTTTTAACATATGAGGTTCCGACAACTTTGTTTATTTAACCTCAAGTTGACCATACCTGAGCATTTTTGGAATTCTGTTGTCTTGCATATGTAACACATGACCTGTCCAGCGTAATTGTGATTTCATGAAAAAGGACTCAATACCATGAATATCACACATAGTGAATATATATATATATATATATATATATATATATATATATACATACATGTATATGATATATTTATTATTTTATATATATATATACACACACACACATATGTATTATATATAAATATATATATACACACACACACATATATATTATATATAATATATTATATATATAATATATACATTATATATATGTATGTATGTATATATATATATGTATGTATATATATATATATATATGTATATATATATATATATATATATATATATATATATATATATATATATATATATATATATATATATATATATATATATATATATGTGTGTATATATATATATATGTGTATATGTATATATATATATATATATATATATATATATATATATATAAAACTAAAAAGATCCACAGTGTTTCAAATGTTTTCTATAGACAATGCTGTTACTGCATACTCACTTGTCAGTTTTTGTTTTTTAAGTATATTTTTAGAATTTAAATAACCCTAAAATCAGGAACTTGATCTATGTATTTACTTTTTTCTCAAGAATTAACACAAAAATATTAAATAATCCAATGAATAAATAATGTATAATATTTTTGTTATCAATTCTCAAGAAAAAAAAAAGGAAAAACCAGATGTTTTCAACCTATTTTAATGAATTTATCTGGTGAAAGTAACACATGGAACTTGAAGTTTCTCAAAATTTATAATTACCGTTACTTGTGTTGATGTGTTTATTTAAATTTTCTTGTTCTCTTGTTCAAAGACATTTTTATAAATTAATTAATAAATTTTTTTTTTCATAAATTGCTCCTTTATAATATGGTAAATAATAAATATTGTGTCAGTGTTGGTTCACATATTTTTATGAACATTTAAATATAAATTCATTCTTGTAAATAAACAATCTAATACAATTTTATTGAATATTTTTGCTGTCAGATCTCAAGAAAAAAGTAAATGTCCAAATCCAGTTTCATATGTTTGGGTTTTACTAAAATTGTAAATATAAATTTTTAAAACAATAAAAATTGTCAAGGGAGTGTATAGCGATAACAGTGCCGAGAGAAAAACTGTTCTTTTGAAACACCATTTTTTGCCAATTTTTCTTCTTTTTTTTTGTCTGTTGTATTTTTATTCTTAAAGAAATAAAATGCTAAATTTTAATTCCTAGTTGTGTAAAAATAATAAAGGAATTGTTGTACTTGTTAATTTTAAATGCCACTGCTGTTTAAATTCACTTAGCAAAGCTAAACTTGATACAGACTAATTAACTTAGAATATTTATCTAAGTTCACTGCAGGCAACTCAGTTAATTATGACTTAACTGGCAACATTTTTTATTTACCATATTATGTTACAATAAAGAAATAACTTTGAAAACAATTTTTTTATTCATAAATTTATAAAAATGTCTGAACAAGAAAATTTAAATAAATATAATTAACTGTAATTATGAATTTTGAGAAAATACATATGTCAAGCATTTATTTCATTTGCTCTCACCATGTAAATTCACTAAAATAGGTTGGGAGCATTTGGATTAATCCTTTTCTTTTCCTTGACAATTGACAATTCTGATGAAACTAGAAAAGATTTATTTGGAAAATTGATATTTTTAATGTTGCCTTTGTAAGAGCATAAATATAAAAATATTTCTGGAATGTTTCAATATTATACAAAACATATGATGAGATTAAATGCACCTTTATTTTCAAAAGACAATCCCATCAAATAATATTTTCTCAGGCAACGTACTATAAGCAGATTTGAAAGTTGTTATACATTCAGTTGTAGAATTTATCAGGTCTGCTATCTTCTCTTGGAATAGCTTATCTATTGACAATATCCAAAAAGAATATACCATATTACCAAACCTAACCTGGCATCTCAGCTTCAGTCAATTCTGACCACACTAAAGTAGATTTTTTTGTATCCTCAAAGAGGTTACAATTAAAGGTGGTACTTGAGTGAAGGAACAGCAACATGTGAGTAGATGAAGGAAGAGAGGCTTATTGTAAAAGAGAATACACTACTGAAAGACAGGGAATGAGGTAGTAGGCTAATAATTTCCAAAGCCAGCCCCAGGTATATCCTGTGCTCACTATATATATCCAGTCTACATAGGCGATAGGGAGTGTGGGACATACCATTACAACAATTCCCTTGGCATTTTCTATAAATATTTTCATGATAATTGTTCTGATGAGCTTTCCTCCTTCAATATAATCTTTCCACGTTAGTCTGAGAAGGTGTACTGAACAATCTCTTCAAAGATGAGGAAGAGACTTGAAGCAACAGAAATAAGTTTTACACAGGGAATACAGTCTGATTAGAAAAGAATGTATTTTTTTCATTAATCAAATAAATGATATTGAAGTAAGTTTCTTTTCTGAGAAGTTTTTAGTATCACCCAAAGTAAAGCTCAAGAGTCCCTCCCCTGAAGGTTGATGATTATTGAATGAGGTGTGTGATGTGAATGTAAGAGGAGGAAATAAGATTATATGCAAGATTGTGAGGATAAGGAGAATAGACAATAGCTGCACTATCAATGAATGCTGAACGTTTCCTTATAAGGAAACAGCTAATATTACCATTGCCATAGGATTGTTGGAAATGTATTCTTAAACTGAAAAAAAAAATAATGTAATCTTTCATTAATAAAATAATAAAATCAAATCTTTATTAAATTACTTTTTAAATTTATTCATTTATTCTTGTGAAGTACAAAATGAAATTAGACAGCAGTCCCCAACTGCACCAACGCATACAGATGCACAAAACATACACAGAATCAGAAGAAATGTAATACATTTAAAATACTTTAAAAATTGCTAGCTTGCAGCAATGTTCATTTTACACAGGTCCAAGGATAAAAGCTGCCCCTCAAGCACTTTGTCCTAGAACTAATAGAACTGAAACATCACCCTAAGGGTAACAGTTTAAACAAGTGGTACCCATGATGTGTAATGTCATTCATTGTGCTTTTTACTCTGTTGCAACAATGAGAATTATATGCCCTGCCATTAGCTAAGATAAATAATTTGCCATTGTGTTTTGATTGTAAGGAAAGTCAGAAGAAAAAGAAATATCAAAGATGCTGTTTGGTTTTAGTGAGAAAAAGAAAGCATACATAATCATAAGAAAGAAAAAGAGACAAATAAAAGAAAAGAAGAGAAAAGGATAAAGAAAGAATGAAAAGAGAAAAAGAATGAAGATAAGAAAAAAGAATGAAGAAAAGAAAAACACAAAGAATGAATAAAATAAAAAAAAAGGAAAGAATGAAGAAAAATGAAAGGAATGAAGAAAATAACAAAAAAGGAAGGAATGAAGAAAATTAAAAAATAATGAAGAAAAGAAGAAAAACAGAATGAAGAAAAGAAACAATGAAGAAAAGAAGAAAAAGGGTGAGAATGAAGAAAAAAGGGAGATAATGAAGAAAATTAAAAAATAATGAAGAAAAGAAGAAAAACAGAATGAAGAAAAGAAACAATGAAGAAAAGAAGAAAAAGGGAGAGAATGAAGAAAAAAGGGAGAGAATGAAGAAAATTAAAAAATAATGAAGAAAAGAAGAAAAACAGAATGAAGAAAAGAAACAATGAAGAAAAGAAGAAAAAGGGAGAGAATGAAGAAAAAAGGAAGATAATGAAGAAAATTAAAAAATAATGAAGAAAAGAAGAAAAACAGAATGAAGAAAAGAAACAATGAAGAAAAGAAGAAAAAGGGTGAGAATGAAGAAAAAAGGAAGATAATGAAGAAAATTAAAAAATAATGAAGAAAAGAAGAAAAACAGAATGAAGAAAAAGAAACAATGAAGAAAAAAGAAAAAAGGGTGAGAATGAAGAAAAAAAGGAAAATTAAAAATAATGAAGAAAAGAAGAAAATGAAAAAAACAATGAAGAAAAAGAAGAAAAAGAAGAAAAACAGAATGAAGAAAAAAAAAACAATGAAGAAAAAGAAGAAAAAAGAAGAAGAAAAAGAAACAAGAATGAAGAAAAAGAGAAGAAGAAAAAATGAAGAAGAAAATTAAAAAATAATGAAGAAAAGAAGAAAAACAGAATGAAGAAAAGAAACAATGAAGAAAAGAAGAAAAAGGGTGAGAATGAAGAAAAAAGGGAGAGAATGAAGAAAATTAAAAAATAATGAAGAAAAGAAGAAAAACAGAATGAAGAAAAGAAACAATGAAGAAAAGAAAAGAAGAAAAAGGGAGAGAATGAAGAAAAAGGGAGAGAATGAAAAAATGTAAAAAAAATAGAATGAAGAAAAGAAACAAATAATGAAGAAAAGGTAAGGAATGAAGAAAAACAAGAAAGAAGAATGAAAGAGAGGATAGAGTAGGTGATAACATGTGAACACTGTTGGGCTGTTCATATGACAAAGTAATGTGAATTGTCAGAGTTTCAATGGGACATGCTAGTAGCTACCAGAAAGACATGACATTCTGTTTCTGATAGTTTCTCTTGTCTTTGTGTTAAATAAGAATTAAAAATTTACATAATTATATCAAGTTACATTGCTTTCAAAAATCAAATAGTCTCTTCTTTTTTTCATTGTTTAATGTAGCAAAAGTCTGTTTTCTTGTCACCCAGATGCACTGAACATAACATAATATTGTTAATAGCCCAACTCAAAAGAAATAAATGCTAACTTTCAGCTTTGGTTAAATACTGCTTGTGTGAAAACTAAAACAGCATAAAAGTAAATACAAATTATACAGAGGAATGTTATTTCATTATTTATGTACTTGCTAAATTTAATTTTCCCTACAACAAAGAAGACAGAAAATATAGATTCTTATATCGACTTACTGAGTTGAGCAAAAGAAATTTCAGTCTGTTTTTAAGTCTCTGAAATAATTTTCTTTGACAATGGATATCTAGGAAATTTATTTATTTTTTTGTGTGTCTACAAAGTTAAATTTAGTCAAGTGATATAGAACTCTAATTTCCAGGAAATTTAAATGTTTAAGGATGTAAGTAACTCTATAAGATAGTTGTAATTAACTAACATTCAGTGAGATCCTCTTTGGGCACAATGACAATTGGTATCAACGATTGTCTGGATAGTTTTCAATTCAGAATTGTCCTTCTCTTAGACTATTTTACCAACAATGGCTAGAGAGCTTCATCTGTGTTACTATTTAACACATACCTAGGGAAAGAAGGGATAGATTCATATCTGTCCCAAGGGTATTTGTATGAAAGGGAATGTAGCAAACATAATTGGAATTCCAGTTTTATAGATCAGTTTGTAGTGGTTGCTATGTTTTTCTACACCCACATTTTATTCGTCTGCGATTGGCTAATAAATCAATGCTACTTTTCTATAGGACAATTTAACCATCAGTCATTTCTTTGAATCCTTTGGTTTTTAGCTTGCTTGCCTGTTTTGTTAGTACAAATGTAGTGATTGATTAATTTTTAACCAATCACATATTTTTAATGAATGATTAACTTTTCCCGTGCTTCTGTGGGACCCTATCCTTAAAAGAGGCGACTTTGTCAGTAAGATCCAGTATATTTCGCCTGTCCACACAAGTCCAAGATCTTGCTCACAACATTTAAAACATACACACAGACACAGAATTTTGTAATATAAACTTACATTTCTCTCATGTACATGTACTTAGCCAAGCTCAATCAACCAGGACTCTTTTAATTTTGAACCATTCTATAACACAACACATTTTAGACCAATTGTATTTTTGTGTTATCTATTCTAGCAAACAGACCTTGTTCTAATATTGATTCCTGAACATTTTTCTCTCAAGAGAACTTTCTTCGAACAATCAATTACAAATCAAAATACAGTTAAAGAGGAAGAATTTCTTTCCCTTAATCTATACATTGAATACAATTTTATTGCATGTTTGTTCTTGTATGTTATTTTCAATATATATTTGTTGATTAACAATTTGGAGTTATTGTTGTTTACTTGAATCCTGTACATTGAAAGTATAATAATATAAATAGTATTGGTCCATCTACCCACTGGGCCATTACAGATTTGTTGTTCTGAGCTGCTCAAAACAAATTCTGGTAATTTACTTAATTAGCATAAATGTAAACGGTACCAAATCTTCCTGTGGCACAAGTACATGCATCCTGCAGATCTCATGCTACATCTGAAGAATTTAAGGAACAGACAGTTTATTTATCGAGTGAAGTGAACAGTGTAATAAAACATTGTAGTCGGAAGAAACCAGGCACAAGTGAAGACAAACTCACTAAACAATAAACCTAATGAGCCATGTGACAAAAATTATCATCTATATTCTGTTGAATAGAGCACGCAGCAGAATCAGGCCAGAGATAGGATGAAAACAGTGCGGGTTCGTTAAAGACACCAGAGCAATGAACATGATATTCATGCTCAGAATATTATCAGGAAGAGTGATACAAATGCAGAAGGACGTGTATCTATGTTTCATAAACTATGCAAGGGTCTTCAACAAAGTACACCTCAAAGATCTACTGGAACTGCTCGGCAACCTTGATATAAACAGGAAAGAATCAAGAACCTGTATTGGCAGCAAACAGCAATGCATGTGCATAGAGAACAAGTTCAATGAATAGACTGTTATCCTCATCTTTCTTGCCTCAAGCACACATTGAATCCAGTGACTTATGAGTTCAATACCTGGCTACAGCAGAAGTGGACAAAATCTTGGAGAGTTGAGTTAAAAGGGAGATAACTGATACTGAGATATGCTGAGGCATGGCACGTGAAGCTAGAACAATCTACCTCATTGGATGAAATAAAAGCTTTGATTCAAAGTTCCAATAACCTGAATAAGACCAGAATGTAGAATGGTCGAAACTTCATAAATATGGCAACAAAGTGAGGACAACGGTCCGAACAATGAAAATAGTATAAATAATTTTTTTTTTCAATTGTTGTTCTCTCAATACAAGGCCCAAGAGCCATTCAAGGTAAGGGGTATTTAAATGTTGTTGTTCAAAGTAGATAACTGTTGACTTGAGACATGAAGTTTGTAGTGGTTGCGGAAGCATCTTAAGTGGTTTGGGGGCAACTTAACATAGTGTAATGGTTAGCAAGCTTGTCTCACTAGACCTATTTTTGATCCTCACTGGGTGCCCCAATAATTTCGGCCTTGTGCCACATCTAAATTATGCTTAGAAAATCATTTTAGGACAATTCAACACAGAGTAATGGTTAGCAAGCTTTTCTAACTAGACCTATTACAACTAAATTGTGAGTTTCAATACTCATTGGTTGCCCTTATAGTTTTGGCCTTGTGCCATATATAGGGCACTTCAACATGGTGTAATATTTCGCAGGTGTGCCTTGCTAGAGCAATTGTGACTGAATATTGGTTAGATTGTCACTGGGTTCTCCACACTTTTGGCCTTGCGCCACATCTAAGCTACATTTAGAAAATCATAGAGCACTGAAGAAAGAAGAAAAGGAGAAGTTGATCTCCTGACAAACCCACTGAATCATAAAATATATCATCCTACCAACTAACTCTATCACTTCTAGAACTGGAAAGAATCTCTCTTAATTCCACATAAAATTCGTTACTACTACATCTAAAATAATAAACAATGAGTAGTTGTCATAAAAAGTACATAGGAGAAACCTCAAGGAATCTAAATAAAAGGTTATATGAACACAAAAGGAACATTTTGCAAAACAATACGTCAAATACATTGGTTGCCCACTGTAATGAAAGTGATCACAATTTTGACATAAAAAAATGTACTCTGATAAAAGAAGAAAACAATTCACTATGACAAAATATCTAGAGAGTGCCTTGATTGGAAAGATCATCTACATTAAATTTGCACCCGGGCAACATTTCACCATTCCTGACAGAACTTCTATTATCACAGTGTGGGATATTAGCTAACAAAAGTGATGAAAAAAAAAATGTCTAAATGAAGTCAACTAGATAAAAAAAAATTAACATTCCCAGCATCCCTCATTCATGTACATATGTAGTCATACCAACTTAACAAATTTACTCTGATGACATCCTAAAGGACAAAAGTACACACACACACACACACACATATATATATACACACATATATATATATATATATATATATATATATATATATATATATATATATATATATATATATATATACATATATATATATATATATATATATATATATATATATATATATATATATATATATATATATATAAATACAGAGAAAGAGGTGTATCAATTTCGATTCATTTTCTCCACTTCTGCTCATTTGCCCTGTTAACATATTTTACCAAGTATTGACTAATCATTTACAAGAACTGTCACAATTTAGAATGCATCACTAATGCCTTGGTACCCCCAAATTCCTTGTTTCCATGACAACACACTAATGCAATGCAATGATCATCAGATTTAGATAGCACAATGTTTTTGGAGACAATCTGTTCTCACATCATTCAAATTTTTTTTCCCCCAGAAATCAGGAAATTACCGTTGAAAAAAAAAATTCACAAAATATAAAAAAAATAGGCCTGAAAGAATTTTTAGCTTGATTGTAGTTGCAAAACTTGTGAACAAAAACCAGATAAAAACGTTTGGATTTTTACATTTTATTAGAAAGCTGGAGTCTAAGTTGTATTTGATGGATGAAAATATTTTTCTCTGGGGATCCATAGATATTTCTCTGTCATTTTTACAGATCTTTCCAGTCAAAATTTTGAATTGATTGCAGGATAATATGATGAACAAAGGGAACACACTGACATATCTCTCGCGATTTTCACAAGTGACAGAAGACTTTTAAGCATTACTTTTCTTTGTTCTAATCATTTCACTCCAAACAAGGCCACTAAGACACAAAAGATTACTGAGTGTTCGAGAGTGTGAGAAAAAAAATTAAAAAAACTCTCTTACGAGAGAATAAAAGAACAAGAATTAAGAAGACACAAGATAATGATTAACTCTGCATTTAAATTTTAGAAGACCAAAGTTGGCTGGAATGCAAGAAGCCAGATGAGAGTTCCATAGGCAAGAAGTGCAAGACAAGAAACTGTTAGCATAGAACTTATAGTTACATCCAACCATTTCAACTATAAAATAATGAGACTGTGCCACCAATCTAGTACTTTGCTTAAATTCATAAAGTCTAGGTACGATAGAGGAAAGTTCATCAGAACAATTATCATGAAAGTATTTATAAAAAGGCATAGGGAAGTTAAATTATTGTGTTGGGAAAGTGACTGAAGGTGAGATGCCAGGTCAGGACCAATAACATTGTAGATTCTTCTTTGGATTTTATCAAAAATGTCTAAATATACAGCAGGAGCACTAGACCAGATCTATTGGCAATATTCAAAACATGGACGTATGGTAGACTTATAGATATTGTAAGATAGATTCTAGTAAGAAAAATTGTCTAGTACAACACTCAGAACCAAATTTCCTAGCTGTAAACCTAGCAATTTATTCCATATAATCTTTCCATCTCATATCAACAAAAAATACAAGTCTGACTAGGCACATTAGATAGCACTCCTGGAGGTTAGCATGCTGATGGAGGGTAAAAAAAGATCCTCTCAGATGATTAAAAAAAAGCAGTTTCATTTTGGAGATGTTAAAATTAACAAGCTATTGCTTGCCCCAGTTAACAACAGAAAGTAGATCATTTTTTGTATGATGCTTTGTTACAGTTTGCTACCTGACTCTTTAATAGCTGCTTGGTAAAATAAAATTTTCTTCAATTATTTAATCCAATATGGACATAAAAAATGGTTGAGCTTTAAAAATGATACATAAAAGCGAAAGAAAAAGGGAAACATCTCCAAATAATTTACATTTTGATCACTGCTTGAATGCATTGTTTCTGATCTCTACCTGTTGCCTCACCATACTAAAATTGTATTTTTCCATGGGATGGGGGTCATTGACTACAGACCCAACCTTTATATCCTTAAGAAGGTTTGTTTTTCTCACTATTTACAGACTATTGTCCTCATCTTTGTCACCATATTTATTACAGCTTTTCGCCTGTTGTATGCTCCAGCCTTCTTCAGGTGGTTGGAATGTCAAACCAAACCCTTTATTTCGCTCACTGGGGTAAACTGTTTTAGTTCCATGTGCCATGTCTAATGGATGTCATTATCAGTTATCTCCTGTTAATCCCCCAAGTTCTCCACCACCTTAACCAGAAGAAGGCCAGAGCGTACAATGGCCGAAACTTTGTAATAAATATGGCGACAAAGATGAGGACAATAGTCCAAATAATGTAAATAGTGTGCATAATACCTCATCTCAGAAATATAGACAGGTTTGTTTTTCTGTTGGGATTCTCCTTCCCTTAGACATCTTCCTATATTTTTCTTTCTTCGAGACATGTTGCAAACCATTGCTGAAGAGCCCAGTTCTCTACTATTTAACCCATAGCCAGTGGAGAAGAGATGAATTCATACCTTTCCTCAAGACTATTTACACAAAAGTGACTGTAAGGAGTAGATAGTTTCACCTATCATTCAATACCCACCCCGTATCATGAACAGGAGTAGAGATTTATCCCTTTATTCTTGTTTAAGACTGGGTTTCCGGTTCCTTCTAATGTTTTATTTTCTTTCTTTTTTACTTCCAGTAACCATTTGTATCTGGGCCACATTATTGCCTTGCTTGGGATATAGACAAAAAAAGCATATGCATGATATATAACAATATCAAACAATATTATAATTATCAGTGTGTATTTATTTATATATTTCCTGCCCCATCTGTAGTGGGAAGGGAGATAATCAATGTGGTGAATTAATTTAAAAAAAACAATGGTTTTGAATGGAATTTGAACTTAGCTCTCCGATTTCTCATTCCAAGCCATGACCATTACACCACTTATATATGCTTAAATAAGCTGCCACCATGCAAAATTTTCCTTCCTACGAACTAAAATTAAATGTATTTAAGTGATCTAAGACAATTAATTACTTTTTTTTTTTTATGGGCACATATGGCCTGTATAGCCTAACAATAATATTGATAAGTGAAGCAAGAGAAAGTTTTACTTTCATTGTTTCCAAACTTTAAATGCCAAATTTAATTTCTCCCTCAATATGATTGAGGGAGCGTGTGCTACATAATCTTTAAAAAGGAATCATTTTGTTTGTCCTTGAAAGGGATCCTGTTTGAAAGAAATTTAAGAAACAGAAAAAAATAAATTGATAATTTTCATTAAAATGCAGGCTTATTTTAAGTTCTATTTTAACATGTTTTTTTTTATATTTAATTTTAAAAAAACATACAATTGAAGAAATAAAAAACAAAGATGTTAACAGCATCATGAAAAATTGAAAAGTTTTTTAATGCTAGTAGACACGACATTGGTATGTTAAACTCCCATAAATTCCTTGCTATAATACTCATCAATTAGCAGTCTTCATTTTGTTTTATTGAATTCAGCTTCAAAATGGACATGATGTTTATTTTCACTTGCCCTGCAGTTAAAAGAGAAATTAAACAAATGGAGGAAAAAAAGACTTTCAGAAAATTGACCGATTCCATTTTGGATTTTCACAATTTAATTGCAAAATACTTTGAGCTGAATTCCTTAGGCTTTTATAAAATTTATTGGCACTTTATTAACTTGTGCAGCATTTCTTTTTATCTATTTTTTGTCTGCATGATTTTTTTTTTAAACCTTCCCACTTCTAAATATATATTTCAATTTAGTTGTATGTGTGAAAGATACTGTTTAGATTTCTATGCATCCATGGGAAAGTAACTAAAATGGTATATTTTTTACAAATACAGGATGTGACAGAAACATCTCCCACATTTTAAAGGGCAACAAAAAAGACGAGAGTAACTGCTATTAAAAAAATATTTCACTGTTGTTCAGAGAAAGGGCTCCAGTTTTTATTCCTTTTATTTGAAAAATGACATTCTCCAAATGGTGGCTTCTATTTTCTGTACACTCTTGTAGATAATTTCTAAGGTTTTCCATCACCCAGAAAGAAAAAGTGTCTTATAAGCAACAAAATACATTACCTATTTTGACAGACTATTTATGAGACCTAATTGCTAATTTAATAATGCATTTAAATTCATGTGTTTGAAGTACCAAGGAGAAGAGTTCATTAGAACAATTCCCATGAAAATATTCATAGAAAAGACACAGGAAAGTCACATCACTGTGATGGAAAAGTGAATGAACTCATGTTGCCAGGTCAGGACTGATATATTTGCAGACCCTTCTTTGGATTGTCGCGAATCTGTCAATATATAGCAGGAGCACCAGACTAAATATAGCTCCAATATTCAATGCACAGACAAATGGTAGATTTCTAAATGTGCAAGATGGACTCTGGCAAGAAAAATTATCTGGTATGATACAGTGAACCAACTTTCCTATCAGCAGACCTAGCAATTGATTCAATATAATTGTTCCATTTCACTGTAATGGGAAAGATGTGGCCCAGAAGGTGCATTGATTTGCTCTCCTGGAGGTTAGCATGAGCAATACTAATGGACGGTTGAATAGATCCTTTATGAGGATTAAAAAATAGCAGTTTTAGTATCCTAAAAGCATTTTCACATGTCAATATTTATAATTTTTACTGGTCTCTATTTACATTATTCGGATTATTGTCCTCATCTTTGTCGCCATATTTATTACAATGTTTCGGCCATTGTATGCTCCGGCCTTCTTCAGATGGTTGCAATGTTGAACTGAACCTTTTATTTCGCTCCCTGGGGTAGACTGTTCTAGTTCTACATGCCATGTTTAATGGATGTCAGTTATCAGTTATCTCCTGTTAATTCCCCTCTCCAAGTTCTCCACTGCCTTAACCGGGTATTGAACTCACACTCTTTGGGTCTCTACCCTCAATTTTTATTGATTTCTGAATTTATGTGAGTTGGTAGGGTGCTCTTGTCATGTTGATTTTAAATGTGTAAATATTTAAAGCATTTCTATTTTTTTCAAACAAGATCTGTATAGATTTTTGGTACAATTTTAAGGTTTTCATTTTTTTCCATGGATATGTGTGTATGTACATGAGTGAGAGTTCTACTCATGTGTATGTGTATCTATGTTTTTTTGAGTATGTATACACGTGTATTTATCAATCCAATTCTAAAAGTGTGTATGTCATAGATGTCAGTTTAGATAGGTAGATATGCACAGATGAAGGTGAATAAGATTTAAATTCTGGTGATGTAAGAAAAGAGAAGCAGCTGACATTAAATAAGGTATCTTTTTCCAATGGAGAACATATATTGAAACTTATTTTTAAAAAAAGACAAATTTCAATTTGTCCATTTATATGACGTCATCTTGACTGACTTGAAATTGGTTCCATCGAATGTGAAAAGCTGTAATTAAAAAACTGATACAGAACAAATCTTGAAAAGAAGTGTAACAACATTCAGAAGTAGTCAGGAAGAAAATAATATACGATAAAAATAAACTTTTGCAAATTTACAAATGAAACAAAACATCTAATTCAAAAGTTTGAAAAATTAAATAAAAAAATTGATAAACAGAACTTGTCCATATTATTTAACTAAACATCTATGCTCAATATCAGATGTTGAGTGTAGGAATCAACACTGTATGACTGTCAGTTTCACATTTCAATTGATTTTCAGACTTTGTGTCACTAGCAGGCTCAATATATAGGTGACTGAGGAATTAAGGGGATTTAACATTTGAAAGAACAAAATAATATAAAAATAAATACAAATTTTGGCAAATTTACTAATAATATGAAACACCTAATATGAAAATTTGAAAAATTAAATAAAAAAGTTAATAGACAAAACTTGTCCATATCATTTAACTAAACATTTATATCTACATATATATGTCTCTCTCTCTCTTTCTGTATATATATATATATATATATATATATATATATATATAGATAGATAGAGAGAGAGAGAGAGAGAGAGAGATGATTTGGCTGAAATACCTCTCACATAATGGTAAAACATTTCTAAGAGTGCTTATGTCATAGATACTTCATTATTACCTGTATATGTGTGCGCATAAATCCACAAGTTTTTAGAAAATTGATATTATGTTAACATTTACTGTTGAGTACCTGTTTAAATAATGCTTAAATAATATTTCCTTCCAACATACCATACACCACATTATGTAGCTTTGAGAGTCATTTTGTATATTCATTTTGTATACTAGTGATATATATATATATATATATATATATATATATCTCACTATTATAGAAAATGAATATACAAAATGATTCAATAAAGCAGAGATAAAGAATTCACAACTAAAATACAGGCTAATGAACCGTTTAATTAATCCATTCCCTTTATATGTTTTAGACATTCAATGGTATCTATGATTCATGGATTACTCCTGGTCTTGTATAAATCAGTTTTTGCTCAATATCTTTTCTTATTAAACATTTTATTTGTTTAATATAATAGTGAAATGGAAATATCTCTCAGGAGATTAGTAACAGAATGACAAAGACAGTGACAATAAAACCTATTTCAAGACCAAGTTGAAGCAAGACGATCATGTAAGAGACAAAGGTATCTGTATACCTAACATGAAAGGCTTGGACAAATAAGGCTGCAATCTAAGAAATGTAGGAGGAAAGGAATTGATTAATTAAAAGGTTCATTTTACCCGTTCACAATGATATGCACTCAACTGCAGTTGTTCTACGAGTGTATGAAGTTATTATTATTACTAGTGTACCTGTGTCGTCAGAAATGATGGCAGTTATTAGAAAGTTTTAATAGCAAGATGCAATAAAACAAAAATCTTGAAACAATGTATTGAGATTCAATAAAGCAGATATAAAGAGTTCACAACTAAAATAGAGGCCAATGAAGCATTTAATTAATCTGTTCCCTTTATATTTTTAGACGTTCAATTGATTACTCCTGGCATTATATAAATCAATTTTCATGTTAAAAATTTTTTCACTGAAATAGATATATCACTTAAAAGAAAAAAATTAACAATAAAATGACAAGATAATGTTATATAGAAATAAAGTGTTGCTGCTGACACTTGAGTTTGAACATAGATCGCCAGTGAACAAACACAGGCAATCCCATTATTGAATTACGTAGACCATGTAACCATAGAGGAAATGCATATATGGGAGGTAACATGTGTCTAATTGATTGCTATTTCTAGTCTATCCCCTATTACTATACGGATCACCATTTCTACTATATCCTCTATTCTCTACTCTGTTCACTATACTATTTCTCTATTTAGATCACTATACTGATTACTATTCGGTAGTTGCTTTTTGAGCAAGTATCATTAGTGAGAGTGATATTTGAAGGCATCTGAAACCAGCATTGTTCAATGGTGTACTATAGTTGTATCTGCAATTACAAGGTCTCTAGTACAATGAACATTAGGAGAGTGACAACAAGTATTCGTTGACATCACAAAAGTGGCAACAAGTGTTCACTGACATCACAAAAGATAGTGATAACAAAGCTTATTGCAAGACCAGGTAGAAGGAAGACGATCACTTAATAGACAAAGGTATCTGCATACCTCACATGAAAACCTTAAACAAATAAGACTGCAATGTAAGAAATGTAGGATTAAAGAAGCTGATTAATTAAATGGTTCATTTTGCTTGAGAACTAAATTTGGGTAAATAAATATTTTATTTCTATAGATTATCAAAGTTTCTAAAGGAATCACTCATAAACTTAATAACTTTAGTTGATTTATTTTCCTTGTCACTACAAATGGGACAAGAAATATATAAATATAAATAAATACACATTATATGGATTGATGAGTATTATATTCACAAATCATTGATGTGTATATATATATATATATATATATATATATATATATAATGCAAATGAAACCTAAGCAAAGCAGCAGCAAGAAACAAATTTCACAAAGTGATAAATGTTTTCACATGCAAAAGGGATAGAGTCTAGTGACTATAGCATTCTGATTTCAAGAAAGAACAAAAATGCATGAGATAAGAACTATCCAGATTAGGGTGGGAAAAGGAAATAAAATAAGAATATATAAAGAAATACATTTTCCCATTATTATTATAATAAATGAACCAGAAAGGGTTTCGGTCTTCTGCACAATTTTGCCAAATGTCTATTAGGTGGTGCTGTTTAACTATATAAAAAGACAAGCATTTCCTTCTTCCTTTTATTCCACCATGTAGCAGAAAAATGATGGCTGAACTCTCTTTCCACTATCCAATGCATCCACTAATGAAGTAAGTTCAACCATTACTTTGGTTGTTCCAACTAAGTGCAAGGCTGAGTTAAGCTTGGCCATTATGATTATTCTCAACCTTATTTACCCTAACTTACTTCTGGATGAGAAAAAGAAAATGGACATACGCAAGAGACATTGAGAACATTGTTTCCCTTCAAAAAAGAATAAATGGTCTGTAGTAGAAACCCAAGTTTCTGTTGCTTTTATATTAATTGTTTATATGTGAACATGCACACATGGCTACAAGACACCAACATACAACCTTTAAATTCCATAAGAAGAAATCCCAGCATGCATCTGTAGTATTTGTCTATAAATTTGGAGAGGGGACGTTCTTAGCCATTATCCACCCATGATTGGAACCAGCAAAATCTGAAGAATCTTTCAAAATTGTTATTTTTCCTTCATCTATGTTGTTTTGTTATTCTCCTGTTTTTACTTACCTGGGCTCTTATCCCTCACTTTTTTGTTTCTTAATCTAATTTATCTAACAATTATTTTCTGATCTTTTTGCAGAGCGGGTTGGTTCATTCCCACAGATATTGCCAATGAGTTCTGGTCCAAGAATATCTTCATTGACCACTGGCGAGCATTGCGTTTACCACAAGTTATCAGCAGGTTCTCTCTGGTAGACTCTCTGGGAGTACTCGAAAATGTGATGACAAAAAGACTCAACCGGGGAGCTGAAGCCCTTTGCAAGGAAAAAGATTGTGTTAACGGCTTCCTTCTAGGACCAGGTTGCAAATACCTAAGTGAAGGTTGCCTTATTCTTCTATCTAGTTATCCAGGTAAATCTGAATTTTGCATATCCATATAGACAATAAAGACATATGTTTTGACATATGCTTATTTCCATGTCTTACAGTAATCTTCTTGTACAGAGAGGGATTTAAAATGACCAGCGTTTTTGTACAGAGAGGGATTTAAAATGACCAGCGTTTTTGTGTAGTCTGTTTGTTCCAGATGTTTATACTTATTATAAGGAAACATGCAACATTATATAGAAAGATACTTCTTCTTCTTATATGTTACAGGACATGGGCGATCATGGCCTTCCACGTCTTCCTCTCATTTGTAGCTCTTAATAAGATTTGCTTTTTGTTATTTGTCACAAACCCTATTCTATCATCCATTTACTCAAGACCATCAAGTATATTACACACTGCTTTCCTCTGTTCCTCAATCTGTCCTGTGAGTATCAGGTTTTCCAAGCCCTCCGTCCTCATTATGTTGTACAGAAACTTCAACTGCCTCTTCCTGATGTGAAGTATCTTCGTCTTTTATGTACTGTGTCCCTTCAGGATGTAGGCGATCATGGTTCTCCACATCTTCTGTCCCTTTTAGCTCTTAATAAGTTTTGTCTTTTTGTTATTTCTCACAATCCCTGTTCTAACATACATTTACTGAAGTTCATCAAGTACATTATGTGCTGCTTTCCTCTGTCCCTCAGTCTGTCCTGTGAGTATCAGGTTTTCCAAACCCTCCTTCCTTATTACGCATCACAGAAATTTCAACTGTTGTTTAGTATAAGTTTCATTTTGGCTCCTGTTTTCTTAAAAACCTTGTCATTGCTTGACCCATGGTATCCTCAGCATCTTTCTGTGGAATCAGATTCCTGTTGCTTCAAGTCTCCTCTTCATTTTTGAGGAGATTGCCCAGCATTCACTGCCATATAGGAAGTCAGATATCATGAAGCAGTTCTGTACTGCTTAAGTGATAGATATATATATATATATATATATACCTCTGCATCCACCCTGCATACATCTATTTTGATTCAAATTTGCTATATTTATCAACAAAGAGTGCTAAATATCAGATGTTGAGTGTAGGAATCAACACTGTATGATGACTGTCAGTTTCACATTTCAACTGATTTTCAGACTTTGTGTCAGTAGCAGGCTCAATATATAGGTTACTGGGAAATTAAGGGGATTCAACATTTGAAAGAATTCAAGAACAAAATAATATAAAAATAAATACAAATTTTGGCAAATTTACTAATAATATGAAACACCTTATATAGAAATTTGAAAAATGAAATAAAAAATATTGATAGATCGAACTTGTTCATATCATTTAACTAAACATCTATATCTACATATATATGCCTCTCTCTCTTTCTCTGAGTATATATATATATATATATATATATATATATATATATATATATATATATATATATATGATTTGGCTGCTATATAATGTTAAAACTCAAGTTCATTCCAGACCCAAGTGGATTTCATATATATAATCCATTGTTAAAGAAGCTGGAGAACTGTATTGCTTCATAAAATAATTAATATACATTCCACCATGATTTATTTTTAGAAAGTTATATTATTTTATTATATTATTATATCTGGCCTGGAGGTGCACAATCTTCTCTTTACAGTTTTCATAGAGTTCAAAATGCAATGTCACATCCACCCGACATGGCCTGATGATTGCGTCAAGTATGAAACAGACTGTTGCCATTCAGTGTTGAACTGCGTCCTTTCTGTTTATTTATACAAAAATACACGTATATCCACATGGAAAAAAAGAAAGAAAAGAAATATTGAGAGAAGAAAATTAAGAAAAAAAGAAATAACTACACATACAGGAGGGCACACACACACACATGCCCATGTAAAGAAGAAAAGAATCAGCCTAACACCAATAAAAAGTGCATAAATTATTTTTCAACTTAATATAAAAATAACAAAAATGAGAAAATCAGCAGACAATTGCAGCAACCTACTGACAAATGGACCAAATGATTCCCAAAACTTTACATTGTTCAAACTGTCATCCTCATTTTATCAAAACATTTTTGGTCATTGTATGCTCTGGCCTTTATCAGGTAGTTGGAATATCGAACTGAACCCTTTATTTCGCTCGCTGGGGTAGACTGTTCTAGTTCCACGTGCCATGTCTAATGGATATCAGTTATCTCCGGTTAATTCCCCTCTCCAAGTTCTCTACCGCCATAACCAGGTATTGAACTCACACTCTTTGGATCCTGTCACTGGATCTAACACCTTTATTCACTGTGCCATGTGTTGTTGAGGACACATGTCACAGTGAATCTTATCTTTAAGGGCATATATATATATATATATATATATATATATATATATATATATATATATATATATATATATATATAATATAAAATACAGACCACTTTAAGGTACCATTACAATAATTTATTTCACCAAAATCCTTTTTAAAGGACTCCGGATCATCAGGTAACAATATATATATGTGTATGTATGTGTGTGTGTGTGTGTGTGTGTTTGAGTATGTATATGTATATATATATATATATATGTATATATAGTTTATGAAAAACTAGGTAATCCGTATGGGTAAACCCAAGGAGGATAAAATCCAGAGAGCTCAATGTAAATCCAGAGCAAATAATTTAAATAAAAACAGACCACTTTAAGGTTCCATGTAATAAATTATTTTACCACAGCCCTTTTAAAAGGACGGCGGATCATCAGACTTTACTTCCAAACAAAAAATGAAAAGAAAATTTACACATTTTTGATGGGCCATACTAAACATATATAAATTAACGAAGTGAGGAAGTAGGGGGGAGAGGGAAGACATGAGTGAGTTAGCAGATATTGACACATTTAAACGGTTAACTTAACGGTAGTTATATATTGATATCGAAGGGGTAGAGACGAAAAAGCCCATAGAGATAAAAATAGAGAAAGAAGTTATGAGAGAAAGTGTCACTAATTTTCTTTGTAAAAAAAAAAGGCTAGAAACAGATGCTGTTATTTTGTTTTACTTTGAAAGTGTAATTTTGGGGGTTCATAAGTTATAAAATTGTTGTGGTAATACATTGTTGTTTTTCATTTGTTATTCTTGCAACCCTATGTAACATATAACAACTGGTGTCAGTAGTCACAGGAGGATATAACTGATAACTAACAAACTCTAAGAGAACAAAAAAAAATTATTTTCAAATTATTCTCTGACAGAATTTTTCCTTCACGAAGCAATTCAAATCAAAATGGAAATGTAATTTGATTTGATTTTGCTTGAAAATTCAAACACTTCTTAACAAGAAAAAGCTAAATAAATTAATCCACACTTTTTAAAATATCAATTGTAACCCTGCATTCTTTTCTGTTAATTAATGCTTATGTTGAATGATGACAAGACGAAATGAAATCAGTCAATAATTATGAATGAAGATCTCAGAGGATTTTTTAGTCTGGACGTCACTGGCTAATGGCAGAAGTTCAAAATAATAGTTGCAGGCAAAAATAAATTTCAGTCGTTTATTTCATAAAACAATAAATAAAGTTCATTCTTTCCAGCTGGGTTTCATTAATTTTTCATCTTTTATGTTTCAATGGATTAGCACACACACACACACACACACATAAATAGATATATAAAAATAAAACTTTTAGATGTGTGTACATACATACATAGATATATATTAAAGAATTACATTTAGATATTTAAGAAAAACTTATATATATATATATATATATATATATATATATATAATGGATCAGATGGAAAATTTCAGCATCCCAGATACCCACATTTGTGTGTGTGCGTTTGTGTGCATATGTTTATATGTGTGTGTTTCTGTATTTATATGTGTGTACCGTTATATGTATATGTGTGCGAGCATATATATATATATGTATATATGTGTGTGCCTATATATATGTGTGTGCATATATATATATACATATATGTATATATTTATGTGCGTATATATTTATATATGAGTGTATATTTCTGTATATATGTGTGCATATATATATGTGTGTGCATATATATTTATGTATACGTATGTGTGTGCATATATATATGTATATATGCATGTATATATATGTGTGCATATATATTTATGTATATATGTATATGTGTGTGCATATATATATGTATGTGTGCATATATATATGCATATATGTGTGTATATATATATGTAGCTATGTGTGCGTATATATGTATATATGTGTGTGTGTGTATGCATATATATGTATATATGTGTGTTTGTATATATATATGTATATATATGTGTGTTTATATATATGTTTATATATGTATGTGTGTATATATATATATGTGTGTATAAATATATATGTTTTGTGTGTGTGTATATATATATATATATATATATATAAAACTTATATATATATATATATATATATATATATATATATATATATATACATACACACACACACATATATATATTAACTGCATATAGATATGTGTGTATATGTATATGTGTATAATATATATATATATATAGTTAGAATATATTATATTATATGACAATGAGATATATATTTAAATCTCACCATTGTCCATTTGGATGTGTATATATAACTATATGTGATGTTGTTGTGTGTGTGTGTGTTATATCTGTGTATGCAGCACCTTTCTAATGTGTGAAAAAAAATATACACGGGTGTGACCCAAGCCTTATATATATTATATATATGGATATATATATATATATCAATAGCAGTATTACACAAAGTCACAAGTCATGAAGGATAAGATATGTGCTGGTCTATGTAAAATTGATGATACCCTGATAATACACTTGTCTGGTTAAACTTTAATTAAGTCTGCTGAGCAAAGTTTGATTTTAAATGACAAAAATTGTGGGTTTTGAATGAAACTCAAATTCCTGATGTTTGAGCAAGTGTTGATACCAGGATTGGAAAGTGACAAAAAACCATAGCAGACAGGTATGACCGAATATTGTGGCCATTTATACATATGGAACTCTTGTGTATATATATCTTAGCACAAAGTCACAAGTGTGTGTGTAAGATGTGTGTGTGGTGTGTATATATATGATATATATATAATATATATATATATATATATATCTACAGACATATTTGGAGCAAAGTTATACATAGAAAACCACAAGTGTATATGTACACATAAATGTGAATGAAATAGATATGCATATATATACATATGTGTGTCTATATATATATATATAGCCACCATAGTATATATATACATGTCGAATATGTGTGGCCATTTATATATATATGTGTGTACATATATATATATATATGTGTGTATATATGTGTGTGTGTGTAATATATGTGTGTGTGTGCATATATATATATATATATATATAATTATATTTATATATATACAGACATATTTGTGTGTGTGTATATATATATATATGTGTGATATATATATATATATAAATGTATATATATATATATATATATACATATGTGTGTAAAATATATATATATATACATATACCATGTTTATATATATACATGTATTTATATTTTTGCATCTATGGTTATATATA
>CAHIKZ030000272.1:452500-502500 GCA_903632075.3 Acanthosepion pharaonis
ACAACACCTGACTACTAATATTATCATGGCTTGAGAAATATAAAAATAAGAGTTGTTTCTTTATGTATATACCTGTTTCCAAATCAGATCCAATCATCATTTGATAAATTCTAAGAAGCAGACATTTATTCTTTTTTAATTACTGCATACTTTTCTACCATTATCATCTTGACCTCTTGAGAGATAATTTATTTGGCACTTGTTTCTAAATGTCTGAAATAATTTTATCAGAATTTAGTTTCTTAAAAAAGATTTAATGAAAACCGTCAGTGTATAATTTTGCATTTCCTTGAACAATTCAGCTTCTTCAAGAGATAATTTGCCAGATTTTTAATCCAAACTGAAATGTTCAAGATTCTTCCTGGATGATAGTCATTCTTTTTTCCTTCCTTCATATGCCATATCCCTTCAAGGTATGCACAGTCACAGCTCTCCACAACCTCCTACACTTGAATTAAATATTGCTTCAAAATTTATTCTTTTTTATGTGCTGTGTCCCTTCTGGACATAGGCAAAAATGGCTCTCCACAACCTCCTGCTCCTTTTTAGCCCAAAGCAACATTACCATTATTCCTTGTTCCTTCTCTGATATCTATTCACATACAATCCTACCCCTTGTAACTCTAAGCAAATATTGGATATTTTACCATCTCTCCTTATACCTGCTCTGCATTTTATTCACACAAACTCATGAGAGATCATGGCTCTCCCCAACTTCCTGTCCCTTTTTAACCCAAAGCAACATTTGACTCATTACCATCATTCCTTGTTCCTGCTCTGATATCCATTCACACATAATCCTGCCCCTTGTAACTCTAAGAAAATATTAGAATTTTTACCATCTCCCGTTATACCTGCTGTGCATTTTGTTCACAGAAACTCATGCGCGATCATGGCTCTCCACAACCTCCTGCTCCTTTTTAGCCCAAAGCAACATTACCATCATTCCTTGTTCCCTCTCTGATATCTATTAACGCACAATCCTGCCCCTTGTAACTCTAAACAAATATTGGAATTTTTAACATCTCTCCTTATACCTGCTCTGCATTTCATTCACACAAACTCATGAGCGATCATGGCTCTCCCCAACTTCCTGTTCCTTTCTAGCCCAAAGCAACATTTGACTCTTTACCATCATTCCTTGTTCCTGCTCTGACATTCATTCATCCAAATTCATGAGGTAGATTTCTTGTTGTTTCTCTCTGCTTCTTCTTTTATTATGTCCTCTGAGTGTCATATTTTCCAAGCCCTCTTTCATTGTAATTTGTTCCTGGAAAGATCAACTCTCTCTCATTTTTAACTTCCCACCTTGTTCCCATTTTGTTAAGAATCTTTTCATGATTCACTGGTACATTATCCTTTTTCCTCTTTTTTTTTTTTTAATAATTTCACCCTAATCAAGCAAGGCAATAAAGTCACTAAGGCACATGGTGTTACTGAAGGCACATGGTGTTACTGAAGGCACATGGTGTTACTGATTGTGAAAGAATAAAAGAAAAAACATCAAAGAGAGAGAACAATGAAAGGACAGGAATTTAGGAGACAAAAGATAATGATTGACATTACATTTAAATTTTTGAAGCTCAACCTTGACTAGAAAGCTGGAAGTGAGTTCCACATGTGAGAAGTGCAAAAGAAGAAACTTTTGGCATGGAATTTTTGATTATATCTAACCATTTCAACTGTAAAATAACTGCCAATCTACAACGAAAGGCTCTCGAGCCTTGTATTGTGAGATTTCTACTATAGAAATTCAGATTTTCTATTAAAACAATTAATGCAGTGGTGTTTTTTGACAATTCTTAATGTTAAAACAACTGAAATTTTATCTGAATCGCAAATTCTTACACTTTGTACTTAGAAAAAATCTTAGTCTTCAACTTTGGATAAATTTCAAGTTTTAATTTAGTTTAAGTGGCATTTCATTTACTTTGGAGCCTAAATTTTCTCAATGAAAAGCAACGTGACAAACAAAGATGACAAAACAAACACTTTTAATAATTTTTTTTTTTTTTTTGCGTGGATGCTTTTTGAAAGCAAGCCACCCAGCAATTTTTGTGTTTTTTAGTATTTTGTCGTCAAGAAATGAAAAATTATGTTCATGCACACACACAAAAAAATAAGAAACTAGTGATGGAAACAAAAGTTGCATACCAATAGTAGTATTTTTTGACTTTCAAAATTGAAACTATTTCTAATTAATGAAAAATTTGAGCTTCTGCCCATTGTGTCTTTGTTTCTGTTCTGCTCTTGATTCGCCCAAACTCATTAGGTAGGTTACTTCCTGTTTCTCTGTTTCTCCTTCCTTCATGATGTGTTAAATTTTCGAAACCTTCTTTTTTTCATAATGTGTGCCTGAAATTTAAATTTTCAATTTTAAATATACGTGTCCTTTTAGTTTTCATTTTCTTTGAAACTTCATCGGCATTTAAATACTGTTGGCTCCATTTTATTGGAATAACTGCTAAGAACATCTCCCTCCCCAAATTTATAGACAGATTCTACAGAGACATGCTAGGATTTCTTTCTAACCAAAAAGAAAAATGAACAACTCCTCAGTCACATTCCCCATATTTTTATTATTTCTTGACTTGAAATTAGAACACTACAATTACTTCTTTTCCAGTGAACATATTACTTTTGAACTTTTTTGCCTTATTACTGTTGCTTTGACAAATTTTAATTTGTATATATATATATATATATATATATATATATATATAACAAGATATATATATATATATATATATAAAAAATATATATATATATAAACAATATATATATATATATATATATATATGAACAATATATATATATGTATATAAACAATATATATATATATAAACAATATATATATATATATATATATATATATATATATATATATATATATTGTTTGCTTAGTATTATTTTGCTCTATTCTTTTTTTTAAATCATTTCCCCTCAAGCAAGGTGATAATACCACAAGGACACAGAGGATTTCTTTTTTTATTGTTCATTCAGAACTTTGCCTATCTCCTTTGTTGAGAATTTTGTCAATTACCCCTAACCATGGCCAATTATTCCAGATATATATTATCTGCCTGATAGATTTTACAAGTTATATTAGGGACAAACGAAACCAAATAGAAGGCCATAATAGATTTCATTAGAGAAAATGAGTCTTGTATTTTGAACTCAGGGTCTTAAAGAGTATGTTTATATCATTGTCCTCAAGGGGACATAAAATATAAAGAAACTTAATTAAGCAACAAATACTTTCATAGAAATACTTCTGATGTGCTTACCTCTATGGTACCTTTCTTAATTCAAGCACAGTACTAGATTGATTGTCTCATCATTTTACAGTTGAAATGGCCAGAAGTAACTATAAGTTGTATGCTAACTGTTTCTTCTACCACAGTGTACACTCTTCCTGCTTTGATCTTCAAAAATTTAAATGCAATGACAATTGTTAAGTATCTGTCTATATTTCTGAGATGAGGTATTATGTACACTATTTACATTATTTGGACTATTGTCCTCATCTTAGTCGCCATATTTATTACAACGTTTCGTCCGCTGTACACTCTGGCTTTCTTCAGGTGGTTGGAATGTCGAACTGAACCCTTTATTTAGCTCACTGGGGTGAACTTTTCTAGTTCCACGTGGTGTTTAATGGATGTCAGTTATCAAAGTTTATCTCCGTTAATTCCCCTCTGAAAATTCTCTACTACCTTAACCGGATTATTGAACTCACCTCATTGGATCCTCTCACTGGATCTAACAACGCCTTATCCACTGTGCCATGTGTCATGGAATGAAAAGGTTGTTAGTTAGATCCAGTAAGACAAACAAAAGTGTGAGTTCAATACCCCAATTAAGCAATGAAATCTTGGAAGAAATTAACGGAGATAACTGATAACTGACATCCATTGTCATGCCGTAATGGAACAATCTGCAATAAAGTAATAAAGAGTTACCAGTTCGACATTCCAACCTGAAAACCCGAGCAAACAACGGCCGAAATGTTGTAATGAATATGGCAACAAAGATGAGAATAATAGTCTGAATAATGTAAATAATAGACAATTGTTAACTCCTGTTTTCCTAATTCCTGTTCTTTTATTGTTCTCTCTCCTTAATGGTATTTTTTCTCACATACTTTAACACTCAATAATATCTTGCATGCCTTATTGCCTTGCTTGGGGTGAAATGATTAAAAAAAATAGATAAAGAAGTTTTACGTTAATAAAATCATTTCCTTTTACTTTCAAAAATTGAAGCAATTTCTCATCAAAGAAAGATTTAAGCTTCTGCTAATTATGCCTTTATATCCATGAAATCTTGGAATAATTTCATTACCTGCAAGTAGCCTTGATTAAAAGAATATTTTCATTCTTGTCAGTATTAATGATGACATGTGGGATGTATCACAAATAAAGTATGAATCTTACTAATAAAGATTGAAAGAGAAATTAAGTCTCATATCCTAATGAATTTTACTGTCTGGTATATGTAAATAATTAAGAGATAAGTTTTGTGTTAATGGTAATATCAGGTGTTTCCTTATAAGGAAACATTTGGCATTCATTTACCAAGCAGCTTATACTACTTTCAATTTAAATTTATAAAAGTTTTCATTTACAACAATTTTTCATGCAAATATCCTTGGGGATTGTATGAATCCATCTCTTCTCCTCACATTGGGTTAAATATCAAGGCTGACTAGACTTTCTCGCTTCAAGGTGGCAATCTGACTAGGAGAAGAAAAACTCTGAATTCAAAAACAGCTTGACAAAAAATAGCTTCTTCAGGCTATCTTGCCTAGATACACCATGTTGTTATAACTGCACTATGTGGTGTTGCTATAACCTTTATGGGTTACTGCACATATGGGTTTATTTTTTTTATATATAATAATTTTTTTTTACTGGAAATATCTGGGAAGTGTTTTAATAGAGAATGGAAAGTGTGACACTGAAATCAGAAGGCATATCTTGGTATAGCCAAGGAAGCATTCCAAAAGCTAAGCAAAGTACTAAAGAAATAGAAAAGTTTTTGCTAGAAACAAGGAAATGATTACTAAACTGCTATGTGATATCTGTCCACCTGTATGGCAGTGAGTGCTAGATGATCTCCTCAAAGATGAAGAGGAGACTTGAAGGAACAGTAATGTAGTTCTACAGAAAGACTGAACATGTAAGCAACAACAAAGTTTTGGAGAAAATGGATAAAAAAAGTAAACTAATGCTTAACATCAGAAAGGAACAGTTGATATTTCTGGGGCATATAATGAAAAAGAAGGGCTTGAAGAATCTGATACTCTTGGGACAGATAGATGGCAAGTAGGACAGAGAAAGACCATGCATAATCTACTTATAGAGCTTGAGTAAATGGATGGCAGAACAGAAGAAATAACAGAAAGACAAAGTTTAATAGCTACAAGGGATAGGAAGTTGTGAAGAGCCATGATCGCCCATTTTCTGAGGGAACATAGTACATAAAGAAAAGAAGAATACATCATATTATGTAATTGATTATTTTAATATTTTAAAATTTTTAAGTGTTTCTTATGAGGCATTGCTTGGAAAAAAATTTATCTTGCCTCACTCCAATCATTTTTGTTTTCCTTTAATGACGGATTTTAATTTCTTACATTTGTTTTTCTTGTCTTTGATTTCTACAGAAATGAATTATCATCTTGTCCAGTCTCAGATCAACAGCCTTAACCTGCCTGTCATTGTGGCATGGATTGGACATTACTTGACAGATTTTGTCCGACAGCGTGCACAGCGAGGACTACCTGTCCTTTTTTATGACTGGTGGCCAAGCCCCCTGACTCTGAACCACAACTTCACTCAGATCAAATTCCCTTCATGCCCCTATGATCCGGACCCTGTCTACTGCAACTTCAAGCTGAACCAGCTGACAAAGATGACATCTCCAGCCCTGGCAACTGTTGCCCCGCAGGCTTATGAAGCTGTGTCTCGCATGTCTTTCACCCAAGATGAATATGCAGATTTGCTACAGTTTTACAGTAACGCTAAAAGTTTACGACCCAGTATTCGTGCTAGTAAAGTGGCTTGCAGCTGGGTAAAGGAACATGAAAACATTTGGAAACAATGGTTTCCCAAAAATATTTCAACTCGAAAGAAAATCTATCTTGGTGGATTATTTCCTCTTAGTGGACCCTTTTGGACACAACCTGGCCTTGTACAGAGTGAGTACCCATCCACACTTTCTTTTCTTCTGGTTCTATTGAATAACTATTAACATAGCTGGTAAAAGACATTCAGTAAACTAGAGATGTAGTCCATGCCATTTAATATTTTAAAAAAATTATTAAGTCATCTTAGCCAAAATATTAATATGTTATGTGAGTGTAAAAGTTTTGTAATCCCTTTTTGTTCATTATGTTCCTAAGAAATTTCATCAACCATATATAACCTTCGTATATCATGCACTTTCACATACACCCAACAATGTATGATTTTGTGCCTGCAAATAGAATATTGTAATAGCCTACTGGAATAAAGTAGGAAATCCTGTATGCAAATACCCTTACAAATCCACTTCTTCTCCCCTCAGCTATGGATTAATTAGTAGGACTTCTATTAATAAATCATTATCTCAAAAATAATTCTTACAATCTAGAAATATTTTCTGGCTTTAAATAACCTAGAAAAGGTTGATAAGCCATAAAAAAATGAAGCAATCTATTATCTGTTATTCACTCTGACTTCCATGCTCTTTATCAAATCCTCATAAGATACTAATGGCATGACAGCTTGAATTGCAATGGCACAGAAATCTTTTTACTTTGTAGAACAGACTCCCGAGTGGAAGCTTCTTTAAGTACAATCTTTATCATTTCAAGTCTCGGGTCACTCTGATCTAGCCTACTTATTGCCATAATATACAGGGTGTGAGGAGGAAATTGTTGCCATATTGTATCTTTAGCCTTCAAAGAAAACATATTATATTTTTAGCCTTCAAAGAAATCATATATCTTTAGCCTTCAAAGAAATCATATTATATCTTTAGCCTTCAAAGAAATCATATTATATATTTAGCCTTCAAAGAAATCATATTATATTTTTAGCCTTCAAAGAAATCATATTATATCTTTATCAAAGAAATAAAGAAATCATATTATATTTTTAGCCTTCAAAGAAATCATATTGTATCTTTAGCCTTCAAAGAAATCATATTATATTTTTAGCCTTCAAAGAAATCATATTATATTTTTAGCCTTCAAAGAAATCATATTGTATCTTTAGCCTTCAAAGAAATCATATTATATTTTTAGCCTTCAAAGAAATCATATTGTATCTTTAGCCTTCAAAGAAATCATATTATATTTTTAGCCTTCAAAGGAAACTAAATTAAATTTGCCAAAGCAGAAAAGAAATACTGTTACATTTCTATCCATGAGTACTCATATATATCAACAAAGCAAATTGATATAAAGCAATCAGTAAAGTACAATAAATGTAAATGAATTCTTATAGATAATTAGAGTACATGCAGAAAAAGTAATCAATTAAATACAACAAAGGTGAATGGATTCTCATAGATAATTAAAGTACATGCAGACAAAGAAGTCAGTAAAGTATGTATAGATATAGACAGTGATTACCTCCTTTTGGTGGAGATAAGTCACACGGGTCATGTGATGGCAACTTAATGATGTCACTCTATACAGTGAAAAAAGAAGCAGTCAATTACAGTTTGTTTACAGCAGCTTAACTATGCAGTTGCTTTTTTTAGCCTGGGCCAAGGAGCCAAGGTTGATGCTAAATCCATCTCCTCCAGCAAATGCTATATTTTACAAGTCCATATTATCATTTCCTTTTGGGAATATATCTTTCCAAGATATAGAAAGAACTCTAGCTTATAATCCTCAGTTTGGGAAAACCCAAGACTCACCATTTTCTCTTCAGGAAATATGACTTCACCTGGGACATAGTAGATGAACCCAGTCCATTTGAATCTGGAGTCCTAAACATGGCTTCTCCAGACACAGGAGTATCTCCATATTATATGTAAGGCACTTCCTTTTTGTTTCCCCTTACACTCTGTTTTGCTGTATAGATATATATGATATATTGTTTTCCACATGGGACACATGTATATATAATATATATATAGTTTTATGGATGTCTTAGTGGTATAAAAGTCTCACTGAGAACAAATCATATTTGTCATTTCTTTTCCTTTCAGCCATTCCATTCTTCCTTGAAATACGATGTTATTATATCATGGATATAATAATGCCCATAATGGGGGAAATACAAATGGAAGAATAATCCATTCTACTATAGCTCTCTCCTGTTATAAGTACAATAAATATGAATGATTTCTTATGGAAATTAGATTACATGCAGACAAAGCAATCAGTAAAGTACAATAAATATGAATGAATTCTTGTAGATAATTAGAGTACATGCAGACAAAGCAAATTATTTCACTGAATATTACCAGTAGCATACAAGAAGCAACAGGGAAAAAACTGAATGCTTTATAACAAACACTGATATTTCAGCAAATAGTATAGATTACCATATACAGCAAGCAGCAAAAAACCTAAAAAAAAGTACTAGTAAAATTTTTTATGCAGGCTGATCTGATGCCTACGAGTAAGGCACACAGTCATCTCCCATCTGTAATATGGCTGTATTAGGCACAGGGCAGTTTTTGGTTCATTTAAAAATAAAAAAAATGCATTTTTATATGACTGCAAATATGTTATCTCTTTTTGACAATATAAATAAATATTTCAGAAACTGAAAGTTTCAAGAATCTATGAATCTGAACCCTGGAATAATAATAAGATTTTGGTTGGTGGCAAAAACAAATTAATTAAAAGGATAATTCCAAAGAAGATGAATTACCATATCTAAAGATGTATCGGAGACAAAATCTAGAAGAAGTTTGTTACACTGTTCTACATCCTTTATGTATAAACACAATATTTTGCTTTTAGCTCTTTTTGGCAAAGTACTACAGGTACTAATTGACTCTGAAATGGTTAAGCCATCACACTTCACATGACCTTCTTTCAGATAAACAATATGGCTTCCATTTCTTTAGGTCAACTGCCAATGTGTTAACTGATGTCATTGAATTTGTCAGGCTTTATATAAGAATGGTGAGGCTCAAGCTATGGCTTTAGATATCTCAAAGGCATCTCACAGGGTTTAGCATGCAGGCCATTCTCCCTAAGTTCAAGTGTGATGATGTTACTATATGGATATTTGATTTAATTTTTTAAAAATCTGAATTCTTAATACAATTCTTCTGTTACTTAATTTGCAAGATCTTTTATATATGTCTGAATTTCTGAGATGAGTTATCTTTATTTGCAGTATTTAAATGCAGACTATTCTCCATATCTTTGTTGTTGTTATCACAGTATTTTGACTCTCGTGCCTTTATAAGGTGTATGTTGATCTGGGTAACTTACAGGGAATTCTGAACTGAATCTGTTATTTAATCTATGAGATTAGATTGTTCTCATTTCACTGCTCCTGTCTGGGGATTTCTTTTCTAGTTCTTATTTGTTTTAGTGCTGCTGAGTCATTACTCACCAGTTTAGGTTTAAGGCTCCAAGTTCTCCACAGAGAATTGTCCTACAGGACGATAGCCTAGTAGATTAAAGTGTTAGTTTGCGAATTTGGAGCCATAGTGATTGTGAGTTCAATTCCCACTTGGACTTAGTGGAAACAAGGCAAGCAATAATGTGCACTACAAAAAATAAGAACTAGACAAGATATATATATATATAGAATTAGTGGAATGAGAACAATCTACACCTGTAGTTGGGCCAGTTCAAAATTCCCTGAAAAGGAAATGATAACATGGACTTGTAAGCCATAGCATTTGCTGGAAGAGACATATTTAGCATCATCCTGGGATCCTTGGCCCAGGCTAAAAAAAGCAACTGCATGGTTAAGCTGCTGTAAACAAGCTGCTTCTTTTATCTGGATTGACAAGGACCTTGTGGGCACAATGGCTGGAACATTGTGATAACAACAACAAAGGACTATAGTCTGTATGTAAATAATTTATATATAAATATTCTTTTGTATCCAAACAACAAAAAGTACTGTTAAATGCTGCATAGTTGTGTGTGTAGAGGGGGGGAGTTTATTTTTAGGAGGAAATTTTCATCCTCTCCACACTATACCATCTTGTTTAAACTAAATGTTCATCAATTTCACAATTTTCGCCCTTTAAATGATTTTGCAGGCTCCACCACATTTTTGCAAATTTAGAAAGATCTACTGCCCTATTATTTGGATCTCCCCTTGTATTAGACATCAAAGAGTAATTTTTTTCTTATTTTTTTTTAAGTACTTGGAATTGAAAAGGATTAAAAATTAAAGAAGGATTCTTTATTATTTTAAATGGTTTCGAATCAAATGTTTTCAAACGTTCTTTTGAACATCGGTGAATTTGTTTCAATCATAGAAGAGGCAAAAATATTCATTTAAATCAAAATATTACAGAATTTATAACCCACACTTATTAATTAGTGTTTTTATTTACTTCCTTTTCTCAAAAATTTATTCCTAAAATCTCAAACCTAATATTGATTGTTCAAAATTAGCAATTTTAATAGCAGCTTTTATATAAAAAAATTGTTATGATATTACAGTATTTACACTTATGAATATTCAAAAAGATGATTGAGAATATCTGTAATTGAAAAGATTCTGAGTTTGAAGCAACAAAAAGTTAGAATTTACATAAAAAGAAAATTTCAACAGTTCTACGTGAAATTGTCTAAGAATTTCTTCAAGTGCTAAATGAGAACTTTCAACTTACGTTAACTCTCATCCTCCTGAAATTGCTGGAGAAAAAGTAAATTCCATAATAAATGTGCAATATATCAGATAAACTCTTATCTTCCTGTGATTAGGATGAAAAGTGTACTCAAAAACATCCTCGTATGTAATAAAAGCAAACCATAGTGTTGCTGGTTATAACTTTAAGACTGAGTTCAAAATCTTGCCTTGGTTACGGATCTATTAATGAATCCAATTTTATTAATTCTATTACCTTCTGAAAAAACTGAAATTTTATTTAATTAGTTGACACAATTCTTTTTAAATTGAGCATGTGCAATAAATTCTATATGATATCTACAAGGCTTACAGCCATATCACATCAAAACACTGCTTTTCATACGATCACCGAAGTTAAGCAACATTAAGCCTGGTCAGTACATAGATGGGTGACTGCTTGGGAATACCAGGTATATTTACCCATCCTCTCCACCAAGGCTGGATGTGACACAAGTTTGTTTTAACATAGGGAGCATCATACACATACTTATGCATAAGTGGCCAGGAACAAAAATTGTTTTTTGCCCAGTCCCCATGACCACTGTCTTGCTGGTTTCAGTATTACACCAATCTAACCTCTTTAGTGCAATGAAGAAGGTGCTGCTGCAGGGTCGGAATCCCCAGGGCTGAGCAAAAACGAGGAGAACATAGCTCCATCTTAGAGCACAGGAGTGATAAACAAACATCGGTAAACTCTCATTGGCTAATGGCTAACTTCTATGACCTGGGGTGTGCAGGTGGTGTAATGGATATTGAAAATCAGAGAGCCAAGTTCTAATTCAATGCAGGTTTGTTATATTCACTATATATTCATAAGGTTAATATAAGGTATTCATGCAAATACCCTTATGAATCCACTTCTTTTCCCCTCATCTATGGATTAATTAGTAGGACATTTATTAAAAATCATTATCTCAAAAAGAATTCTTACAATCTAAAAATATTTTCTGGCTTTAAATAACCTAGAAAAGGTTGATAAGCCTTAAAAAAATGAAGCAATCTATTATCCATTATTCACTCTGGTTTCCATGCTCTTTATCAAATCCTCATAAGATACTAATGGCATGACAGCTTGAATTGCAATGGCACAAAAGTCTTTGTACTTTGTAGAACAGACTCCCAAGTGGAAGCTTCTTTTACAATCTTAACCACTTCAAGTCTTGGGTCACTATGATTTATCCTACATATTGCCATAATATACAGGGTGTGAGGAGGAAATTATCACCATATTTTTAATTTTGTGCATGCTTGTTGTTTGTTTTTGATTTTGCTGACTGCAGAGTCAAGTATGGTCAGTTGGGCAACTTCCATGAGAAAAACTGCTCCATGACACAATTCACTCTACCAGAAATTTGGAAACAGCATCCTGTACTGCTTGGCATTCATACCGGTAGCTCCAATATGAACATTTCAGAGTGTTTGGGTGTCAATCTGAGGAGAGTGTAGAGGATTTAGAGTGAGTGAGTAATGCTGATTATGAAGGTATGGTAGTTCAGAAACTAACTCTGATGAGAAAAACTCCAAAATTTGTGCTGCCCTGGGTCAAGAGGGTGGGCTCTGGAAGACCCTATGTCTAGCAACAGGACTCTGTACCATGCCATACAAGCAGGAGAATCCAGTCATGGCTGTCAGAAAATTTCTGCAATTACATTACTCCATACCTCTGGTTGCCTAACTCCCCATACTACAACCCCTATTGATTATGTGGAGCACTGTTGAATGAGAGACCAACAAAACTGAAGGCAAGGATTATGGCAGCATTCACCAACTTAAACAAGGAGAGCATCCAGAAGATTTGCAGGATATTCTGAAGTCATCTGATGGCTGTGGTTGAATCCAATGGCGATGTTATTGAATAGATTTATTCTTTGATATTTCAAGATATTTTTGTGTGTGTTTCTTTGACCATTCTATTCATAGTACTAAATACAAACCAATCTCTGTCTGTCTATCATGCAATGTCCCAAGATCAGGAAGTTATCAGGAAATTTTATTCAGTGATTAGGCTGGGAACCCTGTCTTGTAATTATTGAACTGTGACTAAATCCTAAAATAATACCTAACCTGTTACCCTGGTTTCCCTTTTAGCCAATGATGTCCTGTACAAGACCCAAGAGCCACTCGAAGTAGAGGGTTACAGACTAAGTGACACACGTTTATGCTGATATGTAGTGATGATAACAATTTACCCTAGATATGAACAGGTTAAGATTGTTGTGGTTGGAGAAGCATTCTTTTGGGAGTCAGTTCCACAAAGCAGCAGTTCATGAGAAGAATCTTCTTGAGTAGAACTTGCATCTCATCAGTTGAATACAAAATGGATAAAAGTGGTTCACTACAATGTGTGTGGCATAGCGGGTCTTAGCCGCGAAGGTTAGCACTGCTGGAACAAAATAATGCCATTCATCTGAACACTTTCCGTGGAAATAGAAATAAAGAAGCAAAAGAAATTTCATATTTGAAAAAGAAGCTGTAGGACAGAAAATAATTTATGACCCACAAAGACATGGATATGATTTTGATATTGAAACCAGAAAGTGAAGATTGGGCAGCTCCTGCCTGTATATGGCAGAAGAACTTTATTTTTGGCCTGATTTGGCTCTTGTAATGGTAGAAGATAGCAGGCAGGGGTCAGGTAATTACTGGAATGGTACAGGGAGTCAACCCTTTTTCCAGCATCTTTGGTGATGAATCATATATATGAGCTCCACTTAAGGCCTGGGATGAGTTTAAAACCCAATTTGTATAATAAAAATAAAAACAGGATTTAATCAATCATGTATGTAAAAGTTAAGAATATCATCTGATATTATAAATGCTTTTTTTGTGATTGTTAACCTGTTGTGACAAAGAAATTTATATGACTTGTAATGATAACGAGATAGCAATTTCAGTTAAGGCATACATATAAACAGAAATTTTCCAAACCATTTATCAAGTATGATTTTCTTTGACTCATATACCAAATCTTATTAGTAGCTGAGCATCAGCTTCGGTATTCTTTCATATTGCCCAAGACGACACTGAAACACTTATGAAAAGTGCAACACAACCAGAAAACTAATATGCACACAGTTCTTTTTAAGCTGAACATGTGCAGTCACTGTATTTTGATATCTTCATGCACTAGTGAGTCTGACGGATGTTATCTGTACTGGCTTCTGTTCCCTGATTCAAATCCTCGGAAGACAGAGTAGGTATTACAAGTTGAATTGCAATGGCACAGAAGTCTTTATCTTGTAAACCTGGTTCAAATTTGAAATCTCCCTTGCATTGCATCTTGACAGGCTGTTGTTCATCAGGTCAACCCCCTTTTCTGAAGCAAAGTGCTCACCCAATTCTTCAAGAGGCAAAGTTCACAGTTAGATCACTTCATATTCAAATTTTTGTTATTTACATTTCAAGATTTGCAAGAGCTACACAAAGTGGAAATGTTTGATACAATGGGAAGGTACTGTTCAAAGTTCAAATCCTCAGTGTCCAAGCATTTAATACCATGATTATCAATCAACAGAGAAAAAAGTGTTATAGTTCCTTTAAATAATATGATTCACTCCTAGTGGTTATAATATTATGTCTGGTTTAGGCTAATTGCTGTGGCATCATTAAGTCTTTCTCCCCAACTGACTCCAACAGACTTCTACTGAATCACTTTGAGTTCTTTACTTAAGGTGCCTTACCTAGTTCATTTGTGTTACCAGGAACATCTTATTTACTTCACAACAAAATAGTAACAAAATTTTCAAGTTAAATTCAATACTTGGCAAAATATTTTAGTAAATTTATTTTAGTATTGATTTCAATTTTAGTTTGTATTATTTATTATACTTAGCTTGTGTTTTTAAATTATAAACCTACTGAAACCAGGGAATATTTAAAATATTCAAGAAGAAATTTTTTATATTGTAACATTTGGCATACATGTTTGGAAACTCTGCTAGAACTTTTCTAAAGTTTTCCTTTGTAAATCTTACCTGTTTTGTTTTTAAAGCAGAATTAATTCACAGCATTATGATAGAGAAAATATTCAATGAAAAAAAAAACAGGTTTCAGTGATGACAAAAAAATGATTAGATGATTTCAATCATGAGAAAAATGATTGGATGATTTTAGTGATGACAAAAAAAGTAATCAGCTGATTCCACTGTTAAAAAATTGTTAGATGGTTTCAGTCATTACAAAAAATGATTGGATGATTTCAATGATTGGTTGATTTAAATGATAATAAAAATTGATTGGTTGCTTTCAGTGATTACAAAAAATGATTGGATGATTTCAATGATTGGTTGATTTCAGTGATAATAAAAACTGATTGGTTGCTTTTAGTGATTACAAAAAATGATTGGATGATTTCAATGATTGGTTGATTTCAGTGATAATAAAAACTGATTGGATGGTTTTAGGGATGCCAAAAAATGATCAGATGATTCCAGTGAAAAAAAATTTTTAGATGATTTCAGTTATGACAAAAATGATTGGTTGGTTTCAGTGATTAGAAAAATGATTTGTTGATTTCAATGATGACAAAAACTGATTGGATGGTTTTAGTAATGACAAAAAATGATCAAACGGTTTGAATGACAAAAAAATCAATAACTGTAAAGAATAAATAAACAAAATAATAATAAAAAAAACAAGTAAAATAAATTAACCCAAGCAAATAATAAATAAACAAACAACTCCTGTTAAAATAGATGAAAAAGTATTAAAAATAAAATAAATATGAAAATAAGTGAATTTATGAAATAAAGTAAATAAACAAATTAACAAACCAATCATGTCAAAATAACCGTTAGAATAGACCACACTAATCAAACCAAAAAATTGGTTGAAAAAAGAGCTATAACTGCTATATAAACAATCAAAAAAAATTTTACTATGTTACTTAAAAATTGAAAACCGAAAAGAATAAATAAAAATATACAAAAAGAATAAATAAATAAGACAAAACAAGTAAAATAAATTAATCTAATTAAATAAACAAAATTAACAAACTGCTCCCACTAAAATAATCATTCGAATAAATAAAAATAAAAAATAAATAAGCAAAAAAGTAAAAATAATCAATCCAAATAATTAAAAAATTGCCCCTGCCAAAATAACAATTAGAATAGACTACAGCAATCAATCCAAATATTGGATGAAAAATAGCTTTAATTACATTCCCAGACCAAAACAAATTATTAAATAAAGAATGTAATCTAAAAAATATTTTACTACAATACTAAAACATCGAAAACTGAAGAGAATAAATAAATATATAAAATAAAAATAAATAAAAAAGAAGTAAAATAAATTAACCCAAATAAATAAACCACTCCCGCTAAAATAACTGTCAGAATGGACTAACCGTCACAATGCACCACTGGCCGTATATATAAATAGTCAAGAAAAAACCCAACACACGTGTCCTAATGATGGCGTCATACATGAAACGGCCTGTTGCTTCAATGTTTACTTATATATATATATATATATATATATATATATATATATATATATATATATATATAAAACCATTGCCACCCAAATTAAAAAAAAGAACATAATTTTTAAGAAGAAAATACTTTGAAAACTTAATAAAATTATCACCAACTATAAACACATGCCTAAAACATGGCATTACATCATCATCTTTCTTTGAATCCATTCTTAAAGAGTCTAACTTACATTTAATACAAAAAATCTATGCTTAAAGAATCTAACTGTTATCTATCCTTAAAAAGAATACATCCTTAAAAAGATCAGCCATAGATTAGAATCAAGTGCCACCCCATTGCACTAGCTGACTAATCAAAGGTGAAGACATTAGAACTCCCACTAGACAGACACACATACACAATCATGAATACACATTGCCATTCAATGCCCACTTAGATGTACAAGAATCTTCACAAACTTATATATATATAGAATTATCTACAGTTTTAATGTACAGGATACGTGACTGACCACTGAGAACTGACCCAAACAAAATTGAAAATACCAGAGTTTTTGTTCTTTTGTTTGTTTTCTCTCAATCTCTGATGAAGCTTTAATAAAAATGAAACATATTAGATTGATGTACATTACCTATTTGTTCTTTATTTTATCATCCTGTTGGATTCCAATCCATATTTGATCTGCATTTGTCATCGTTGCATAGCAAACTTCTATGTCAACATAACAGAATATTACCTTTATATTGAATATCTTTGTTTAAATGTCCATGTAACCACTCTGAAGATAGATCATGTGAGCTGAAAGCTTAGATGAAAAAACAGCATAATAAAAAATATCCAAATGTTGGACAGTTTTTGTCTATATTTTCTCCTGAAATTAAAGCAACCATACAAAGCTTAGAATGGCTCATAAACATAAAGGCATCCATTGTCTGTTATATTTAGGATAAGTAAAAGTTTATTTTATTCTATTTAGTAAGTATATTTTGAAACCATTGTTGATTAGTTTCTAATAAGAGAGTTCAATGTAGATATATTATGCAATGTTAAAAATAATGCTTAAAAAGTCTTAGTCTGTCAATATTTAGTTCATTAATGATACCACATAGGAATAAAATGTGTCCTGATTTGAAGTAATGTGTTATTTCTGTCCACAAACAAAAGAACCCAACAAAAAATATCTACAAAGCAGTGATGCCAATAATGTACTAAATCACAGGAAAATTGAAAATGTCAGAGATGTAGAAAAGCACCCAGATTGATTGTCCATCAAGAGGGTTGGTTAATGAAGACCTGGGAAATATCAGTCACGGATGTTTCTAATGAGGTCAAAGAAATGTGTGACATGAATGTGTGACATGAATGTTCCTAAAGCAACAATCAAATATACCCCAAACAAGACCAGTCAATATGGCTGTTGACAACAGAAGAAAATGTGACTGAATTTTTTTTAAAATTTCAATTTTTTGCGGAACAATGATAAAAGTTCAACATGAAATAAAACTCAACCAGTTCAGGTTTGATGACACTTCCCAAGTTTGATGTCATCATTTAAAAGTGCGCAAGTATTTGATATTAACAATTAAGCATGCTGATGGAAATACAATGTTCTGGTGTTTTACGTGATCTAGTAGCAACAATGAGCTGCATTCCATCAATAGTATCTTAAATTACAAATGTTTTTGTAGTATATGCTTATCGCTTGTGGAACTCCCTTTCAGCTCCATGCTTTCCAGCAAACTTTAATCTTCAAAAATTTAAATGTAGTGTCAATCACCATCTAGAGTCCTCCTGATTACTCTTTTGTCTTCCTAATTCTTCCACACCGTTTGTATCTTAGTGGCTTTTCTGCCTTGGATAGGGTGAAACCAATTAGCAAAAACAAAATATCATTATCATCAAAGCCATTTCAACATGCAAAAGCACACAGCAGGTTAATGTGATTTCTTACCTTCAACATGGTTCTGTGTATGCCCATCTGCACAAGCATAGTTTGTTTTTTTTTATTTAGTAGCACCAGTAAGCTGCATTCCATCAAAAAATTTAAATGCAATGTCAATCATCATCTACAGTCCACCTGATTACTCTTTTCTCTTCCTGCTTAATGTTTCTATTCTTAATTCTTTCATACCCTATAACTTTTTGTGTCTTAGTGGCTTTATTGCCTTGCATGAGGTGATACGGATTAGAAAATAATATATAGAGAGAATAGTTGCAATATGACAAAAATTCAAAACACTTCGCTAAGAAAATGAAACGAAAAAAATTTTCTGTAAAAGCAAAAATGGAAAAGTGCTCAATTGGTAAACATGCTGCCAGATCTACTTGACTTTTGGAACTGTTGGTATCCATGACATGTTTGGGAAGGTTATTAAAATAATTCAGAACCTATAATTTCAGCAAACCTTCGGTAGAAAGTGGCATAAAACAAGGAATTATCTTCTCAGCAGACTTAATCAACCTATATAATAAGACAATTCTGAGAGAATTAGAAGTTTTATCAGAATTCATTATTGGTGGCCGCAGTCTTATCAACATAAGATATGCTGGTAACACAGTACTGATAGTATAGAAAAGAAACTTCTAAAGGACTAAATATCAATTGTAAGAAGATTGAAAACATGGTTGTTAGGAAACGGTACAGCCAAACATGCAAATTACAAATTGGAGATACCAAAACCATGCAAGTCGAACAAAATAAATATTTGGGAAGTGTTTTAACAAAGGACAAAAAAGTGTGACCTTGAAATCCAAAGGCGCATTGAGATAGTGAAAAACAGTGTATAACAAATCTAATGAGCTGTGCAAATGGATCACTGAACAGGATTAAGGAAAGATAACAAAAACACAAAATTTACTAAGTGGTACAAAGGACAGGAAATTGTAAAGAGCCATGATTGCCAATGCCCTGAAAGGACATGGCACATAGAAGAAGAAATATTAATTGTTTGGATGAGCTCTTCGCTATGGTATGTAGACTTTAAGCAAAGTATTAAGCTGGTAACAAAGTCTCCTCAATTTACTGTTGAATTCGCTAGATGTATACTAACAGTTTCTTTTCTTTCTGCTTGTGGAACTCTCTTCTGGCTCCAGGCTTTCCAGCCAAATTTAATCTTCAAAAATTTAACTGCAATGTCAATCGTTATCTTCAGTCTTCCTGATTACTCTTTTGTTGTTCTCGTTACTTAGTAATCTTTATCTTTCTAATTCTTCCACACCTAGTAATTCCTTGTGTCTTAGTGGCTTTACTGCCTTGCTTGGGGTGAAATCGATTAAAAAAAATAGTATTTCACAACCATAGCATTTGATCATAAATAATACCTGGTAATATGTTTTCTGTCTACCCAATTTCACTCACAAGGATGGCTGGTTATTATATAACAGTTCAGAACCATTTTCTTTATTTGTAACAAAATGTTCTTGTTTCTCAATTTAGCTTTACAAAGGTATTTTTGCTATTCTTTTGGATTTTGTTATCATGTTTTTCATCCACTGTACAAACACTTCCTAAATATTTAAAATACATGCTTGATTTTGATATCCTCAGTTTGTAGTTCACATCTTGGCCTGTTTTTCTTGTTGACATTCATATATTCTATCTTCTTAGAATTGATGTTTAGTCCTTTCTTCTTGCTTTCTTTTACCAACTTGTTTAGGATTTCCTTCAATTTCCTTTCTGTATCTAGTAATAATACTGTGTTCTTTTCATATCTTATGTTGTTAGGATTGTGACCGCTAATAATGAATCTTGGTAGGACTTCAAATTTTTTCAGGATCACCTCGCTGGATAGATTGAATGCATGTGGTGAGAAGATACATTCTTGTTTTACACCAGTTTCTGTTTTTGTGTATTTAATGATTTCATTTCTATCCATATGCATGTGGTTTGCTTCCTGTATAAGTTCTGGGTTATTCTTATCTTCACCCTCTATATAGATATAAGTTTCCAGTGATAAACCATTATTAGTTTGATGAAGTCCTTTTGAAGAATGAAGCACATTATGTTTTATTTCTTTTTTGTCATTCAATTGCCCAAAATATATATATATATATATATATATATATATATATATATATATATATATATATATATATATATGTGTGTGTGTGTGTGTGTGTGTATGTGTGTGTGTGTGTGTGTGTGTGTAAATCATTTTAATTACCAAATTATGTTGCTGTATACATAATTTCTTTCTTTATCTTATTTCCTGATAAACATGTCTCCTTTCCTGAATATTGTTGAAACACATTGACTAAGATAAGTTTTTCCTTTTGTTTTTTTTATATATATATATATATATATATATATATAATAAAAAGGCTTAAACACTAATATTCCATGGTCATAATTTATTCCATTGGAATCGTAAATACGATCCAAATCATCAGACCTACAAATTCAAAATGAAAACAGAAAAAACAACTCCGGAAATCAAAACAGAATTTAGAGAAAGTGTAAGTATGAGGAGGAGGGACATGAAACCTTAACAGAGAGAATTTTAGGAGATATGGGGAAATTTCTGAAAATATACATGTATGGGAATTTTTATATATATTTTGCATATGTATGTATATTTTCCACTAATATTATCTATATATATATATATATATATATATATATATATATATATATATATATATACACATGAAAAAAATATAGTCTTAAGATGTGCTATATTTCTGGGATAAAAGTGCTCAATATCAGAGATAGACCGTGTGTAAATATAAAAGTGAACATAGAAGTCAACACTTAGAGGCGACAGTCTGTTTCATGCTAGATGCAATCATCTGACCAATTGGTGGCCTGACAATTGCATCTAACATGAAACAGACTGTCGCCTCTAAGCGTTGACTTCTATGTTCACTTTTATATTTATTTACACACACACACACACATATATATATATATATATATATATTTATTGTCATTTCTTTAATATAGTCCATCAGAGGATGAAACACATTGGCTAAGATAAGTTTTTCTTTTGTTTATATATATATATATATATATATATATATATATATATATATATATATATTCTTCTCCCTTGAAGAACTTTTTGTTGTGTTAAGCACTAAAAAATTTATTTGTGCAGTTTTTATTGAACATTAAAGATTTTACAAGTATTGTTTTTACTGAATACAAGTAGTTTTCTGAGATTTCAAATATGTATATCACTTCAAATAGCAAGGCATATTTCAATCTCTGATACTCACTTCTACATATTAGCAGATAAAGTTCTACAGAATGATACGATTTAATAATGACTCTATGTATGTATGTGCATGTGTAGCCATGAACTGTCTTCAGGCTCTGTTGGGACTGTATGGACTTTTGTTCCTCTGTCAACTGCTACCTTCCATTCTTTGACATCCATTCTTTTGTGCAGAACTAATTTGTATCTAACAGAGAACTGCTTGTTCTTTTGTGCACAGCCGACAGCACATTTACCAAAGCCAAAACTGTTTTTGCCATTTTCTACCATATTAGTTATCATTTCATCCTGCTCAGCTATTTTTCTCTTGTTCTCATTTCTCATTCAGTAAGCATCACTTTTTTCTCTCAGAATTCTTCATATTTTGCCTGATATTGTCTTGTATTTCTAAAAATATTTGGCTTTGAGCTGTTGGACGCATTCCCCATCTTGCTGGCTCTCCCTGTTTACTGTGTGTCTCTCGCTTTATTTCTTCACCCTCATCTTCATACAATTCTCTTTCATTCTCTAATATGTTAACTCTCAGTTTCTCTATATAAGCATCAAGCTGTCTGTATTTGGATAAAAACTCAGTAACCCCCTTGCATCTTAGTAGCTTTATTGCCTTGCTTGGGGTGAAATGATTAAAAAAAAAAAAGAGAACTCTCTCATTATTTCCAACTTTTTTTTCTGTTTCTTTTTTTTTTTCACTTTATTTGTCTTGACTTAATTTTCTCTCTCAGTCTTCTAACAAACCATCTTCAATATTTTATCTTTTTTAGTTAAATTCTTCAGAGAAAGTTTTTGTAAATTTCAACCAAAAGCAATACTGACTGCTCAGTCAATGAATGCCAAATGTTTCCTTGTAAGGAAATGGCTACTATTACCTTTTCTGTTGAAGGATATAAAAAGGAAGGAAAACTGTGAGAATGAGAGATTTAAAAAAAAAAGAAAAGAAAGAAGAATGTGATAGCAATATCACATCCTTTTTTTTAAATCTCTTTCATTCTTCCTTTTTTTTTCTTTCCTTTTTACATCCTTCTTCACCATTTTCATCTTCTATAATCTTTTTCATCTCTTTCACTGTCTTTTTCTTTCTTTCAGCTCCTTCATTATATTGTCAGTTACCTCTTAATTCTTTCTCTTTTTTTCTATATTCAGTTATTTTTCCTGCATTTCTTTTCTTTCTACTGTCTTGTCTCTCTTTCACTCTGTCTTTATCTCTTACTGTTTCTATCTCTTTATTAAACCTCTTCTTTCTCTTTTTCATAACTCTTACTTGTTTTCTCTCTCTCTTCATAACTTTCTTTTTCTCTTAGTCCTTTGTTCCCTCTCATCAAACATACTTTTCTGAATTTATTGAATTTTCTTTTTTCTTTCTGATTTTCTCTTTCTACCAATGTTTTTTTTTTGTTGTTTTTGCCCCTATTTTTCTATCTTTTCTCTAATTGTTTTTAACAATTATTGTAATTAGAATGGTTGACAGTTTAGATCTTTTTGCTTTTCTCTTCTTTGTTGTTGCCTTATTATTATTTCTTGGTTTTATTCTTTTAGATTTTCCCTTGAGTTCTTCACATTTATTTTTTTCCCCTCATCGCCTCAGTACTTTGAAAATGGTTAGCACAATCAGTAGAGTTAAGCAACATAGAATCTGTTCAGGCCTTTGTGTCCATATATGTGCATGCAATGAAAGAGAAAAAAGGTAGAGAGACAGACCAAAGGGAAACAGAAATGTACCCACATCCTCATGCCTATATTTATAAAAATGTGTAAGAATCAAAGACAGAGTAAAACTGAAGGACATTTTGTTTTGGCATAAATTTAAGATTAGATATACAAGTTCATTGCAATTCATATTTTTCTTAAAATTTCCTTGTTGCTCACATTCTGTGTCCATTTATAGGAATCGTATACTACATTGCTCTCATAGTTATGGTTTAATTAATTTCATTCAATATTTTTATCACTTTATTACATTTTGTACAGGTTGAGAACTGTTTAATCAAAATTTCAGCACTCTTTATTTCTAAATGTTCATTGCAATTCATATTTTTCTTAAAATTTCCTTGTTGTCCATGGTATTCTCAGCATTCTTCTGTAGAATGAAATCCCTGTTGTCTTAAGTCTCTTCTTCATCTGTGAGGAAATTTTAACATCCGTTAATTTTGTTACCAAATTTGATCAACCTGATAAACAATAAGCCACTTCAGTCTTGCAAAATTCCTTTCTTCTAATGTCCATTCATATTTTGTCTCTTTGGATAAGATTCATTCTTCATTCATGCTCCAGTTGTTAATGCCTTCATTTTGGCTTAATCACAAATCTTCCTCATTTAAACATGTCATAACTTGCGTTATCACATGATAGGTTCTATTATCAAGCACAATAACGACTGGTTGCTTCTTAGTTTGAGGACGAAAGGATGAGATGATATGCTTCTCAAGCAAGAATTTGCATATTTTTCTATTGTCACTCCTGTTAAATGAAATATTCAAGCTGTGGAAAAGTACATTCAACATTTTGACACACTACCATTGTTTTGCGTGCATGTGCATATATATATATATATATATATATATATATAGTCAAAGCTAGCAAGCCAGACAAACCTACCATGGTTTCACCTAAGCGGTTTTTCCTGATGGTCCACTTAGGTGAAACCTTGGTAGGTTTGTCTGGCTCTCTAGGTTTGACTAGGTCTGCTCTACTTTTGTATTGAGCACTTTTATGTTAGTTGATTACTCGTATTGGGGTTTTTTCTTTAAGCTTTGGACCTGTATGCTGTATGATTATTTTCGACAGATATTCATGTTCCTAGCTCTTTCTATTTTTAAAACCTTTTTTCCTTCAAAATTGATTTTATCATTAACAAATCAAGAAACAGAAGGTTTTCCGAGACAAGTGTAGTTACCTATATATATATATATATATATATATATATATATATAAATTCCATCATTATAAGGATTCTACAAAAGTAGGTATAGAGTAAGTATTATACCATTATTGATATATTTGTAATAGTACAATACATTTTGTGTACATATTTTGTGTTTTATATTTACCTATATATATATATATATATGTATATATATATATATAAATTCAATCATTATAAGGATTCTACAAAAGTAGGTATAGAGTAAGTATTATACCATTATTGATATGTTTGTATAATTAGTACAATACATTTTGTGTACATATTTTGTGTTTTATATTTACCTATATATATATATATATATATATATATATATATATATATACATGCACACACACAGGGTGTGATGGATAAATTGGCATCAAAATTATGCAAAAATGAAAATAAGACTGACATCTTATTTTAACAGATACAGTGGGCTATGATAAGTTTTTTGCCACCCTTGATTACAGCAATTTTGGCTTGTGTAATAACGTCTCTTCTTTTTTTCAGACAATACCATGTTAGTATCAAGCTACTCTTATCTATGAACGATAGGTGACTTATATTTTGCAATAATTGTTGAATTTCAACAAGGGCAAATAATAAAATGGCAAGTCAGATAAAGAAATTGTTAGGTTTTTCCAGGTTAATTATCAAACAGTTAATAATATTTTCAAGAAATTTAATGAAGAAGGGCATTATCATGTGGAACAACATTCAGAAAGACCAAGCATCGTGTCTGAGCAAAAGAACAGGGCACTGAAAAGGGAAGTCATCAGAAACCATCATCAAAGCATAAAAGATGGTGCCAACAGCATGGAAATGTCACCATATGCAGTGAGAAAGACTTTGAAAGACATTGGATATCAAAGAAGAGTTAGAAGAAAGAAGCCCTTGATTTCAGAGGTTAACAGGGACAGGCATATGGACCTGGCAAAAGAATTTGAGAGCAAAGATTATTAATTTCGGCAGTCTGTAATTTGGTCAAATGAAAGTAAATTCTGCAAATATTTGAATTTGAGACAGGTTTATATTTGGAGAAATCAGAATGAGACTTGGAACACTGAATGTCTGCAGGTGACCGTGAAACATGGAGGGATTGGGGTAATGGTGTTGGGCGCGGTCTGATTTGGAGGGAAATCTAAGCTGATTAATGTTGATGAGCAGTTGAATGGTCCAAAATACTGTCAAATATTAGAAAAAGGACTACATCCACTATTTGAAACCAATCAGATTGACAAGAATGTCTACATTTTTCAAGAAGATGGAGCATCATGTCATACGAACAAAGTAGTAAAAACCTGGAAGAAATCACAAGGAATCAAGACACATAATAAGTAATTAAATTTTGAAATTGAATGTAGTTTATTTTTCTTGGCTAAAAACTTTTCTTGCTTGTGCCACTGCATATTTACCCAAATTACACAAAAATATCTTGAAATGCATTATCTGTTATATATATATATATATATATATATATATATATATATATATATATATATATATATATAAATTTCATCATTATTTGCTTACATATATATATATATATATATATATATATATATATATATATATATATATATATATATATATATATATATATATATATATATATATAATTTTCATTATTTTTATATATATTGCATTTCTATATATATATATACATATGTATATTACATTTCTATATATATACATATATAAATATTGCATTTCTATATATATATATATTACATTTCTGTGTATATATATATATATATATATATTTTTCTTTTTCTCTCTCTCTCTCTATATATATATATATATATATATATATATATGGCAGTGATAAAATTTTATACCACCAAAAATATCTTTAAATATTTTAAGATAAGGAACCGACCTGATTTAATTGGTAGATTGAATTCCTTGTTAAAAGTTAACGGTAAAATAAGAACTGCTGCTGCTCACAAATCTTTTACGAAACCAGTTAGCTAGCCTGTTTTTCATTTTTATTTTTATGATAATAAACATGAGTGGTAATAATAAAACTAAATTTTGTCTATTCATGGCAGTGAGAAATTTTGTAGCACCAAACATATCTTTAAATATATATATATATATATATATATATATATATATATATATATATATATATATATATATATATATATATATAGATATATATATATATATAGCATTTCTATATACACACACATATATATATATATACATATATATAACATTTTATATATATATATGTATATATAAAGAAATATAGTCTTAAGATGTGCTATATTTATGGGATAAAGTGCTCAATATCAGGGATAGAGCATGTGTAAATATAAAAGTGAACATAAGTCAACACTAGAGAGACGACAGTCTGTTTCATACTAGATGCATCGTCATGAAACAGACTGTCGCCTCTAATTGCATCTTCTATGTTCACTTTATATATATATATATATATATATATATATATATGTGTGTGTGTGTGTGTGTTTGCCATGATTAGGCTTATGGCGTCTTTGTGGAAACTGTATTTAACCCTAATTGACTGTGGCAAACAACTTGCCCAATACTGCTTGATTTCACCAGTATTATAATATATGCACAAACAAAAAATTCCCAAAATGTTAAACTTAATTTTATTTCTTGTTGAGAAAGGACACAGATGTGTCCGTAAATTCCAATTTTTAGCATCTTTTTCTTATCATGCTTCTATATGGCTTAAAAGCTTCATAATATGCTATAAGTATTATTATTTTTATTATTATCATCATTATTATCATTATTGTTTCATATATTGTGTTTTAAATTTGTTTTCTCACCCTGCTAATCTACATATCACAGAAGCATATGTGGATAATCTTACTTTTATATATATATATATATGTTGGGGGAGAAAATGATATATAAATGTTTATTTTGATGATGTTAGCAAATGCTTAAATCTGTGAAAAAGCATTTAACACAATAAATAAACCTCTCCCTATCAATATCTAAAAATATGCTGACTCATGTGGTTCTATGTATACAGGAATTACTCAGTTTGTATGGCTAATGTGTACATTAGTGACTATAAAAAATTAATTTTTGAATTACTCTGGTTAAACGGAATAATTTTTTTACCACACTAACTGAGTATTATGCATGAACTAATTGGATTTTGGTAGATAAAATTTTAGCACACTAATCAAATGCAGTTTAATCAACTTTCTTTTTCAGGTGTATTTATATCAAATTCAAAACATTCTGTTATTTAAAGTGTATAATACATGAATTAATCACAAACTAAAATAATCTAAATAATAAAATGATAAATAAAATAGTTTGTGATTAATTCATTTATTATACATTTTAATAACAGAATGTTTTGAATTTGATATGAATACACCTGAAAAAAAAAGTATATATATATATATATATATATATATATATATATATATATATATATATAAATCACAAACAGCATTTAAACACATTTATTAGACATTACATTATGTCACTTAGCATCTTTCAGGATTTACTTTGGCTTTTTAGTCAGCCTGATGAATATTTATGAGCATCTCTTGAATTAATAAAATTTGTAAAACTTGGAATAGTTTTACTTGTGTTTATAAATACTTGTTGTAAAATAAAATCTTTACATTTGCCTTGATAAAGTCCATAAGAGGCTGAAAACACATCAGCTAAGAAAAGTTTTCCTTTTTGTCTTTATTCCTCTAGTCTTTTTTACTTATATATTTTTAGTTATATCTTAAATTTTACACACACATGCACATATATATATATATATATATATATATATATATATATATATATATATATATATATATATATTTATATATAGAGAGAGAGAGAGAGATAGTAATTTTTGTAATCATGCATATTCGTTTGGGAGAGAAGTAAGTCATCAATATCATTTAATCTCTTTCATTTATTAGATATTAAATTATGTCACATTGCCTATTGTTTTTAATGAAAATTAGCGTTTCCTAAATTTAATTTATTTTTAAACCTAACACTTTTACTTTTATTTATAAATACTTGTTGTAAAACAAAATCCTTACATTTGCCTCGAGAAAATCCATAAGAGGCTGAAAACGCATCAGCTAAGAAAAGTTTCCTTTTGTCTTTATTCCTTTAGTCCTTTTACAGATATATTTTTAGTTTCATTCTCTGATGGATTATATTAAGGAAATAACAATATATATATATATATATATATATATATATATATATATATATATTAAATAATATAGACAAGTTTTGTTTATTTATTTTAAGTAAGTTCCTTTTTTTAATGTCTGATAAGCTTAATAACATTATTATTGAAGGACGAAAGGAAATCACCATATTGATACATGTTTAAATCCAGTCTAAGCTTTCGCCTTACATAAGCCATTATCAAAGATGACAAATACTTTTCAATATATCAACCAATACACAGAACACTAACGGTAGTCTGTTTTTGTTGCATGAAAAATTTCAAAGCAACGACTAACTCATTATATATAAATGAAATAAATCCTAAAGAGCCAGAAACAACCTACCTAGGTTTAACCTAAACGATATATATATATATATATATATATATATATATATATATATATATATATATATATATATATAAAATTTGTCAAAACTGCATCTAAAACAATAAAAGACTTCATAATGAAACTGGCCACAATTTTGACAAAAAAAATGTGACATAATGATTCGCAAAAAGGAAAATGTCTAGAAAGTGTTTTAATCGTGAGTTCCTCAACAGTAAATTTACGTTAAGTTTCTTAAAACATTTCACCGTTCTTGGTAGATTTTCTCTTATCACTATGTGAGATATTTAAAAACAAAGAAAGAAAAACAAAAAGAATATAGATGAATTGGCCTAAATTGCAAAAGAAAAAATTATTAAAAATTTTTGAGACTACCAACATCTCTCATTCATATGCATGGGTAGTCACAACAATGTCAACAAGCACAAGATGAAACGTGTTACAAAAACTTTTTCCAATTTGTCATATATCTCTTCTTTCAAAACTGTTCTTGATATATTTTTTTTAATCAGTATCACCTCATGCAAGGCAGTAAATCCACTAAGACCCAAAGGTGGTTACAGGGTGTGGAAGAATTAGGAACAGATACATTAATAATGAGCAGGAAGAGGAAAGAGTAATCAGGAGGATACTAGATAGCAATTGATATTGTATTTAAATTTTTGCAGTTTAAAATTGACTGGAAAACCATAGAGTTGGAAGGGGTTTCCACAAGCAAGAAATGTAAGCAAAAAAACTGCTATCAAAGAGATTATGTCTATATCTAGCCAGCTCAACTGTAAATTGATGAGATTGCAATGTCAGTCTTGTACTGCACGTAAATTTAAAAAGTTTAGGTAACATAGCGAAGAGCTCATCTGAACAATTACCATGAAAGTATTAATAGAAAAGACATGGAGAGGTAACCTTATGGCAGTGGGAAAGTGACTAAAGCTGAGCTGCCAGATCAGGACCAATATTGCGGATTCTTTTTGGGATTTTATCAAGGAGCTTAAGGTAAATTGCAGAGGCACCGGACTATATGTAGCAGCAATATTCTAAGCATGGACAAATAGTTGCCTTATAGATATGTAAGATAGATTCTGGAGAGAAGATTGTCCTGCATGACACAGTAAATCAACTTTCTTGGCAGCTGACCTAGCAATAGATTTAATATAGTCTTTCCACTTCATGTCAGCTTACAATATTAGCCCAAGAAGGTGCAACAAGTCACTTTCCTAATAATATATATAAAATATATATGATGATCTCAGAAAAAGATGGAAATTAATTGGGTAATAAAAATTATTCTCACTGTAACAGATATATATTTTTCCATATTTTCCCACATTTAATTGTAATATGCAGAAAAATATTTGTGAATGTGAAAGGATTATGATCAAAATAAGCAAACATAATGTTTTCACTTATTCAATCAGATATGCCTGAAAGAGAATTTGTTGCCTAAATACATACATACATATATATATATATATATATATATATATATATATATATATATATATATATATGTGTATGTATAATTATTAAAGCAGAGACTTTAGAAATTCATGGTAGTATTTTATTTTATAAAACCAATACTTCGGTTTCATCTCATCAGATCTGATATAATGGAAATATGCATACACCTGTGTTCCCCGTCACTGGAATATGATTGGCTGGTGTCCGTCATAAATACCGACGAACATGTAGGAGGGTCAAAAGAGCCTTAGTCTGAGAGCTAAGTCTATAACGACACCCATTGGACTAAGGCATTGATCTACACTACGACACGACACATACCAGTCGATTACTGCTACTGTATTCTACTTGGTTATAGTAGCCAAAACTACTTAGCTACTTCATTCAAATATATCCCTTTCTGGGACCTATCGAGATCAAAATCAGTTTCAACAATGTCTCTGCTTTTATATTTATTACTTGCTTTGTTCTTACATTGAGTTCTTTCTGGATCTATATCCACTTTGGAATTATCCATATGGATTACCAAATAATGTTCTCACACACACACACAGACACACACACACATATATATATATACATATATATATATATATATATATATATATATATATATATATATATATATATATATATATAATTGTTTTAAATTTTATACTTAGTGAATATATATATTTGAGGAGGCATACTTGTTTTTCAAACAGTGTAAGTTTTTGTCTACCAACTTGTGCATTCAAGAGAATTTAACTTAATTTTTGATATTTTTTTTTTTTTTGGTTTAACGAAGTTAAGGAAACAAATAAGTTAAGGAAATAACAAACTTAAGGAAACAAATAAGGAAAGTTACTTTTTTGATTGATCTTCTCCCATTACCAAGACGAATTTCTTTTTTCTTAGCACGTTCAAATTTCTATTTGCATTTTGTATCTTAGATGTTAATCTATAATTAACAAATTCTTTTATCCACCTAGTATTTTATTTATTGTTTTTTGTGTTGATTTCCAAGTGGTTTGTTCATAAAAATTAAAACGGCTATTCATTTATCATTCATTTAATCATAACTGTCTGTGCCATTGTAATCAGACCCTCTTCATATCTAGGAATATTTATCTATCCAACTTAAACAGATTGCAAAATTGCATGTTTAAACTAACCCTGCTCACCTTAAAATCAATTTGTCTGCACAAAAGTAAAACTAAAATCATCTAAATATCTTTTCCCTCGTTATTTTTCTTCTTCTTTTACTTTGTGTGCAAAGTTTGGAGGAATTCATTGTTGGACTGATTTCCTGAATTTAAATTTATAAGACATTTTTTCCCCATTTCTTGTCAAGAACAAAGAATTTTTATTTGGCCTGTTTACTGTTCAGTGGAATTAGGTTTTTGAGGTTTTATGTTTTTGTTTTTAAACTGTCTTCTTACTTTCATTAAATTTACTTTTACTAATCTTTTAATTATATTTTTCAAAGCAAAAACAGATATAACAAAAGCATTGAACTTATATAACATGCTTTTTTACATGTACATGTTTTTTTTATATTTTATTTTAAAAAAGATTTAATTGATTTTATATATCACTAATCATCCGTGCAAATGAAATTTATCTAAAAATGGGATGCAGTTGGCAAGAAACAGAATAGTGATTGTTTTCTAACAAAGAATATATGTTAGGTGTGGTTATAAAGTACACCATTACTTACTGTTTGTTTATCAGGTTGAAATGAAAGGTTTGTCTGATTTATTTATAAGATGCTTATAGAAATATTTAATCTCTATCTATAAAAGGCAGGATGTGCGTGTGTGTAATGAATGCAATTTTCAACAGATTTGCACCAAAATTTACATGCACATGCTCCAAGTTAGCGGAAAGGCCAAGACTAACTTTGCATTTCTCAACTTCCAACGATAGTGGAAATAATCGATTTTTTCATGCTTCTACGGCAGTTTTCATGTAGTTTGTGACCATTTCCTACTGGCCAGAGTGAGAGCCAATAGCTGGCTACCATGAATAAGCAGGAAGATTCTATTGGCCAGCATGAGAGCCAACAGCTGACTGACATGAATGTTAACTAGCATGCTAGCATGCAAAAAAAATCAATAGTTGCATTCGTCACAAGTGGGAAAAATTTAAATCTGCATAGCACTTTACTCCAATTGGCTCATTCGCTTGTCTAAACTCAACATTGATTCTGATTCCACAGAACTGGGTTGGGTGTGAAAAAGTATTTGTTGTTAACATTCTTTTTTCATTCGGTTTTTCCAGTTATGAGTCCTTTTTAAAAGCTGATCGTTTTGTGTTCATTTTGTTTAGTTCTTTTTCGCAACAGATTTAATGTTTAGTATAGAGCGTAGAAAAAATTTGCAGTGTGAGATAGGCAAGAAGTAAGGCATGTAGCAACATCAGCATGGCAAAGGGCACTCCTTTAAAGGCAAGGAAGGGCAAAAATATTTTAAGTCAAGTGATAGCAATTGCTGTATGAGTCGTACGATTTTTGAATCAAGCATGGGCAACGACAGGCCATGCTGCTAGTCATCAATATAACCTCCATTACTTCTAGAACCTCATTCTGTCAATAAGTTTATAGATAGCATGTTTGTAAAATTATTTAAGTTTTGATTTAAAATACACAACAAACTCATGTTGAACCTCTTCTCTTGATATGAACATTAGTCCAGCTTAAAAAAATATGATACTCATAAGGAGGATAGTTGGAAGAATACAGAGGATGAAGTAATCTTTTCCAAACAAGCTCCTCAAAGATCTTTAGTCAGTCATGCAGTGTGAGGACAGGCATTATTGTCATGGACGATTGCTTAGCTCTTTTGAGGACTCGCTTACATTTATTATGAATAGCAATGAATAGGTGCCTATTGTGACAAGAGCTGTCATGCTGGTATAGCCAGAAATAGTGGTTCCTGTGTGTTATAGCAGCCAAGCATGCTGGTGTGAAGCATAGAGAAGATTACAGTTTCACCTGGTATTTCTGAGAAGGGATGAAAGCATCCATGCTAGCTTTGACCCAAGGAGAAATCTCAGTGGCACAGTTTTCATTTAGGAGGTTAAAGATGTCAGTCCAAGGAGCATCACAGCATGCTGGTGATGGAAAGAGGTCTTATGGATAGGGGGTTCCTGTTTAATAGATGATTGGAATGAAATATCAATAGATACCACTGAGTTGCTAAGAGGGCAGTTTTGTGAAGCTCTTCAAGATCAAGGAAAGGAGGTAAAAAATAGATCAACTAGAGAACCTCTTTAATTAGTTTTGCTAGGGAAACAACAAGTAGTGAAGTCTGCAAATTGAGCAAATGATTTGGCAATGGAAAAATTTAATGTCTGAATACCAGCAACATCAGTACCTTTAGAATGTATTTAGCCACATGTCGTGGTGAACATTAAAATCATTGAAGACAAAGACGTTTGCAGATGGTGGAGAGGAAGTACCTTTTCTATACTGTCAGCTATTATGTCTAATATACTGCAGTCCTGGGCAGAGGGAGTTGACTAAGGATGGTTGCTTTTTATCCAAAGCTGCTTTTAAATGACAAATGTGTTGGCAGTAGAGATCAGAATTGATTGTTTGATTATTGTCTTAGTTCATAATGGATGATTCCTCGAATATCCTACCGTAGACTCAACATGATCTTTGGATGATATTCTCTTCTCAGTTACTGATCAGATCTCTTGATTTGACTGATCCACTGACAACGGTGCTTAAGGATCCATTTATTACCAGTAACAAGCCTATCCAAAAAGAGTGCTTGAAGTTGTAGTGACTTGCAACAATGAGCATATTGTTAGTGATTCTCTTGAGATGGGTTGTGCAGAACACATTTTTTCATCCCTAAAATATTTCCCATCCATTTCAAGATCCCTTGCCACAGTGGCACAATTGCTGTAACAGCAGCTTCCAATTTCCATTAATCGACTCCTTTTGGATAACCTTCCCTTGGCTCATCCTCTAAATGAATATTCCCAGTTCTGAAATGGAAAAATCCCCTCCTATAACTTCTCTTATTCAATGCATCAGTTCCATAATTGCAATGAATGGATTTTATTACTGCACTTACATTAATATCTTTATGAAACTTATGGAGTACAACCTTACAACATAATGTGTCTTTTAGGTAGGGCAAACATAAGACAGGTCTCAAAAACATATTAAGAATAATATTCTTATATTTTGAAAGAAAAAAGATATAAATTACTCAGAATAGCATTACTAAACAACATAAAAAGGCACTACTTTAGTAAACTTTGTTCAACATTTTCACCTTAAAAATTGGATAAGACATTTGTTCTTTAGTGTGTTGGCTAATTCTTTAATTACTGTATAAGGTTTTTTACAAGAATATTTTGCAATACAGGAAATAATGGCAGTGAAAAGGTACATGCACAAAATAACAGAGACGGATTTATTTGCAATGCAAGACAACATTTATTGAACAAAGTAACAAAAAGAAATTTTAAGAATTCCCTTTCCTAGAAGCAAATTGCACACACAACAAAATATATGAATGTATCTGAGTGCAATTTGTTTGTGTAGGTGTGTTTGTGTGTGAAGCATCCAGAGCTTGTTTTGCTTCTGTGTGAAATTTGGTGGCACACACTTCGAAAGGAGGAAAAACAAGAAGAGAGAGTTACTTAAGGGTTTGCTTGTTTTTATACCATCATGGCTACTGCTGGTACTGTGTTTATTAAGGTATTACAGTTCCAACTGAAGATATATTATAAAGATGTCCATACTTAATATTGTATTTTTGCATTATTGGTAAGCATTTGTTGGCTCTCATGTTTTTGTTTGTTGTTTAGTGAGATGCTTTAAGTTGTATAAGCAATGACATGCAACAATAGTCACCTTGTTAGCAATTCTCTGAAGACAGGTAGAGCGGGACCATTTTCAAAACCTTTTCAATTGACCTGAGACTGTTGTATGATTAGCATTAAATTTTATAACCAGTTCCTTAGCTGTAAGGGCATGATTTACTGTAACAGCAGCTCCAAAATCCTCTGAATCAACTCCTTTTGGATGACCTTAACTTGGCTCATCATCTAAATGAGAAATTCCCAGTTTTGAAATTAAGAAAATCACCTCCTATGAGTTCTTTTGTTTAATGCATCAGTCCCATAACTGCAATGGATGGATTTTATTGCTGCATTTACATTGACATCTTTATGAGACTTAGAGAGCACAACCTTACAACATAATGTGTTCTTTAGTTAGGACAAACACAAAGGCAGGTCTCAAATCATATTGGGAATAATATTCTTATATTTTGAAAGAAAAGATATAAATTACTTATAATAGCATTACTAAACAACATAAAAAAAACAATACTCTATTAAATTTTTTTCAATTCAAAAATCATACAGAACTTTTTTGATAGAAAGCAACTAAAACACAAAGAGTCACTGTGTGTAAAAGAATCTAAAAACAAAATAAGGAGAGAATGCAATAAAAGGAGAGAGAAAATGACAAATAGCACTGCATTTAAATTTTTGAAGATCAAAGTTGTATGGGCAGCAAGAAGCCAGAAGAAAGTTCCACAAGTAAGAAGTACCAAAGAAGAAACTGTTAGCATAGAAGTTATTGTTATATTTAGCTATTTCAGCTGTAAAATGATGAGACCTAAATGCCAATCTAGTATTGCACTTAAATTTTTGAAGTTAAGGTACCAAAGAAGAAATGAATATTTATTTTGTAAAGATACAAAAAATGTGACACAAGGCCAAAAGGGAGGGGTGAGTGATAGGCTGGTCTTCTTAAACCTAGCTAACCACAATTACTGGCCTAAACATAACACATAATTCCTTACACTAAAAGAAGACATTTTTACTTACCATTCTTACTACATCCACAATAATACCTCAAAGTCACCATATGTACAATTTTTGTCTCTTCCTGATGGAGGGGCATAAAAAAACAACAATTTTAAAGAGGAAAGTTTATGAGAACAATTAACATAAAAATATTTATAAAGAACATGCACCATTAAGGTGGTGAGAAAGTGAGTGAAGCTGTGGTGCCAGGTCAGGACTATAAGATTGTAGATTCTTTAGAATTTGTCAAGAATAGCAGAAGCACTAGACCAGATGTGGCAGCAATATTAAGTTCTTGGACAAATGATAAAAATAAAGACTAAGTGAGAAAATTGTCTAGCATGACACAGTGAACTTAGTTTCTTAGCAGAAGACATAGCAGTTGATTCAATATAATCTTTCCACTTCATGTCAGCAGAAAACATTAGACTGAGAAGAAAACTCATTGTTTTTTTTATTTTTTCACCTTCACATTGTAATTTTCTATCTTGATCATGAAAGCTTGTTATCGATTTGGATTATTTTTACTGTTTAACTTTAAGTTTCAAATGTTAAAAAAAAAGTCTCTGCAAACAAATCAATGTACTTACTTTATTTTTATTTTTCAAATTAAATTCGTTCAATGAAAAAACAAAACAAAATAATTCACTAAACTTTCTTTATGAAGACAAGAAAAACATGTTGCCTTCAATTTCTTTTTCTCTTTTCCTGTTTAATTTCTGCTTCACTTACTCTTCATATATATATATATATATATATATATAAATCATCATAGTGTCAACATCATCCAAACTGAATCATTGTATTTAAAAAATTATTTCTTGTCTGAATTTCTGGTATGAGTAGATATCATTATTTACACTGTTTACGTGCAGACTATAGTCCTCATCTTTGTTGTTGTGCCATCCAGCCTCTGCATCAGGTGCACATCAATTTGGGTAACCTACAGAGAATTCTGAACTGAACCCTCAATATATTAAATTCTGTCTGAATTTCTGAATTTTGAGTTATCATTATTTACATGCCGATAGTTATCCTCATCTTTGTTGTTGTTATCACAGCATTTCAGTCATTGATCCAGGTAACCTAAATATAATTCTGAATTGAACCCTTTAGTTTATCAAAACTGTATTACAGAACAACAGCCTAGTGGATTAAAGCAGTGTGTGCTTGCATTCAGTGGAAAGAGGGTGAGCAATAACTGAACAGTACTAAAAATGAGAACTAGAATGAGATATCCCTAGACACGAGCAGTAGCATGAAATCAGTCTACCCCACAGAGATTAAATAAAGAGTTCAATTTGGAATCCCCTGTAGGTTATCTGGATTGACTTACACCTGATGAAGTCCAGAGGACACAACAGCCGAAATATGGTGTAATAGCAACATGGTATCAAAGAACATGTTTGTGAGTGATTCTATGTTCCAGAAGAGGAAAACACAATAACTTTCAACTGGTTGTAGTGAGAGGATAACATTATCATTGAAATGTTTCAATTTCAAATTGTCATCTAAGGATATTAAAACAATGTATCAAACATTTTTTAATTAATTAATTTTAATTTATCTAATAATTTAATTAAGGTTAAATAATTACAATCAAAAATTTTAATATTATTAATCATGTGGTTATTTATAATTAAAAGCAAAATAAACCTTCATCTTAATTAATCTTGATTTATGATTAATTAATTCAGTTTTATAATCTTGCAGTTTTATATGAGAATGTTTGTTTTCACTTTCTCCAGATTAAATCTGACTGGAATTGAAACTCGGCTGTCTGATTTTGAATTCTGAGCCATAATCCATTACACCACCTGCACATCCAAGCTTACAGCACCTGGTATTCCCAAGTGGTTACCAATCTAGGTACTGACAAGGCTTAACATTGCTTAACTTTGGTGACTGTACAAGAACTTGTGTTTCAATGTGATAAGGCAGTATTTAGTTTTTGTCTACTATTTTAGTAAGTAGTCAGTACTAATCATGTAAAATAAATGATTCATATGAGGGGGTGCTGAAAAGTCATAGATATAGATAAAAAAACTGATATTTAGTCATACTTTGGGATGTTTGGGATGACAACTATTCAGCACCCTCTCCTATATATATATATATTGAATTTGTTCAGTAATTTTGCAAGTAGTTCTAATAATGATAAAATACACAATTAATGACTTTTTGATGCTATCATGAATAAATTCTAATTCTCCATTCTGACTAATAAGGAGGAATTCCTCTGTTGGGAAATTTACTCTCTGAAATAAAATTAAGCTGTCTGCAAAATGTTAAGATTTCAAGTTGTTTATCTACGATGGTATCTCCGTGGAATAGCAACCAAAAATTGTCCTTAATAATTCTTCAGATCTGCCACCTTTGGGAATCCATTTCAAAATATAACAATTGCATTCCAAGACAATTTAACTTCTATAGTAAGTAGGAGAAAATTCTCTGTCTTCAATTGTAATATTTTTTGTACAACTACTTCTTCAATATCACCTGATAATTTTTCATAGAATTTTTGTTTTGTTGTTCTTACTATTTATAATACAATTATTAATTCTCTGTCTGTCTGACTTGCTTTCTTTTCTCTCACACACACACACATACACACACATATATATATATATATATATATATATATATATATATATATATATATGTATGATTAATGTATATTTGGGTAGCAACCTTTCTTTTCAACATCTTTTGTTTAATATGACGGACAAGAAAATTTTTTTTTTTAGTTTTTCCAGCGTTCTCACGTTTTTCCATTTCATTGATTGTCCCAAGTGCTTTTGGCCACTTCTTTCGCTATTTTCAAGGGTGTTTTTGTTTTGTTGTTTTAATTTATTTTCATGTTTGGACTGTTAATTCAGAGCCAACAAGTGTTGGCCATGGCTAGAATTTGAGTGGGTGACTTTCTATTTCTTAAAAGACTTTCAGCATGCCACTTTCATTGTTAAACAAGGTGAGATTGATATTGGGGGGAGAGTTGTTTGATTTACTGGGCCACTCTTATAACGAGCTGTTTTCAGAATTCTGATTTATATAGGATTCTAGTGTTGTGACCAGTACTTGTCCTAAATATATATATATATATATATATATATATATATATATATAAGATCCAGAGACAGATATGTAATGTAATTGGCCCTGATCTGGCGTCTCATCTACAGTCACTCTCTCACAGACACGCCGTCGCCTCTCTCTGTCTTTTCTACAAATACTTTCATGGTAGTTACTCTGATGAGCTGCTTTCACTGGTTCCCAGACTCCATGAATTCAAGTGCCCCACGAGGCTGGCATCCCGCTCTCACCCTTACACTGTAGAAACTTTTAAATGTAGCCGTCTCTTCTACTCCAATAGCTTCATACCTCGCATCTCTCACCTGTGGAACACCCTTCCCAATTACTGTTTCCCTGAGAGCTATAATCTCCAATTATTCAAATGTAATGTCAATCGACACCTCCAGTTACCTTGATCTATCCACTATCCTTCTCTTCATCCTTTCTTCTATCACTACTATCTGCTCTCGCTCCAAATCTTCTGCAACCCCCTGCATCCTAGTGGCTTCACGCCTTGCTCGGGGTGTAATGCTTAAAAAAAAAAATATATATATATATATATATATATATATAATGTGTACAGATGATCCGTAAAAATCCATTCAGTTATAAATTATTTCATGAATATACAAATATCATGGCTTCTTTTTTAATAAACGGAGTCAATTTATCCAGATGAAAGGAAAAGGTAGAGGAAAAAGGAAAAAAGAAAACGAAAAAAATTTGATATCAAAAGAAAAAGAAAGAAAAAGAAAAATTTCAATATAAGGTTTTAAGGTATGGTGGCAGGGAGAGAAAAAGAGGTGGAGGGGAGGGAGGGAGAGAGGGAGGAAAGGAAAAGAAAAGAAAAGAAAAGAAAGAAGGAAGAATTCAAGATGAACTGATAGGGTGACCTATAAATGATTTTTTTCTTTAAGGACTGAACAAGTTAAAATACAGAGAAACAAAGGGAGTAATCAGATTTAAAATAGATACATTGAATTATCTAAAATAAAAAAAAATTAAACTACATAAAAAATATACATAAAAAACTTTCAACCTCTCGAACAAAACATTCAAACCATTTCATAAAGAATATCAAATTCCTATTTATATTAATGTCAACTACAATCACCCTAGAAATGTACAAAGGGATTTTTTTATGTATATTTTTTATGTATTTTTTATATATTTTAATTTTTTATTTTATTTAACTCACTTTAGTTCATTGTTGTAAAATATTATTAATATTATCAATTTGAAGTTGTGATGATTAGAATACAAGGATGATTGTTTTGCTGTTGAAAATTATATGAATATCAGACAATATATGTGTGTGTATATATATATATATATATATATATATATATATTATGAAATGGACAAAGTCTGACAATTATTTTAAGACATTTTTATGTTTATACATTCTTTTTATAGATACACATATTTAAGTAAATGCTCTGTTTATAATAAACAGTATTAATAACATTCACTGGCCTGAATAAAAGCATTGGTTGAGTAATCCAAAAAGAGACTTGACCCAAAGAGATGTGAGTTCAATACCTAGCCACAGCATAGGGAACAAAAACTTGGAGAGTTGAGTTACTAAAGGGAATTAACTGATACTGAGATATCCAAAAAAAAGGCATGGCACATGGAATTAGAACAATCTACCTCTGTAGACTAAATAAAGGGTTCAGTTTTGAAATTCCAAGAAATATCACCTGAAGAATACCAAAGCATACAATGGCTAAAATGTTGTGAATATTGTACTAAAATTGAGGATAACAGTCCGAACAATGTAAATAGTGGTAAATAGTTACAATACCTCATCTCAGAAATAGAGACAGATGCTGAAGGTGAATATGACCATAAAGATGAGGACAACAGTCCAAACAATGTAAATAGTGTAAATAGTTACAATACCTCATCTCAGAAATAGAGACAGATGCTGAAGGTGAATATGGCAATAAAGATAAGGACAAAAGTCCGAATAATGTAAATAGTGTAAATAGTTACAATACCTCATCTGAGAAATAGAGACAGATGCTGAAGGTGAATATGGCAATAAAGATGAGGATAACAGTCCAAACAATGTAAATAGTGTAAATAGTTACAATACCTCATCTCAGAAATAGAGACAGATGTTGAAGGTGAATATGGCAATAAAGATGGGGACAACAGTCTGAACAATGTAAATAATGTAAATAGTTACAATACCTCATCTTAGAAATATAGATGAAAAAAAAAACATATTAAGTGTATCATACATTGTATCATGCTTTGCAACAATCAGAAACCATTTATTTTAAAACATGAATAATTGCTGGGGCAAGAAATTGTCATTTGAAGAAGAGACGGTTGTTAAGTCTCTGACATTTCACATTCTTCACATGACCAAAACTCATTCTTGATAAGCAGTTTATCTAAATATCTCATTTAGGCTCATTGCTGTCCATATGGTGGCTTCTATCTCTTGTTGATCTGTTTTAATCATCTACTTGCCCATTCAGTCACCTTCTTGCTAAACGGACACATGTGGCCTGACACCAGGAAACGACAGTCCCATGCTTTATCTTAAAACATTCTGGGCACAGACATTGACGAAAAAAATGCCCAAAACATTTTAACATTCTCGTGACACTCCTTCTCTTGTCTGACAGTTCTATCTATAGACTCTGTGATTTTTCTTTGACTTTTACACTCGCTATTTTTTAATTATTATTGTTTTTTACTATTCTGTCTGAAAGATCAGGAAGTGGATACATTAACATTTAGATAGTTATAGCCTCTTGCACTAAAGGTAATTATTGTCACAATCTGTTAAATACAACAGTATAGCATAAACACATGCACATACACGCATATATATAGTGATTTTCTGAGGTTGGCTTAGATGTGGCACAAGGCCGAAAGTATGGGACACCCAGTGAGAATCGAACTCACTATTCAGTCATAATTATTCTAGCGAATCAAGCTTGCTAACCATTACACCACGTCGAGATACCCAATATAGTGATTTTCCAAGCATAGCTTGTATATGGCACAAGGCTGAAAGTGGGGAAGCACCTAGTAAGGATTGAACTCACTACTCAGTCGTAATTGTTCAAGTGAGACAAGTTTGCTAAACATTACACGCCTGTAATAATGACCAACAGCTTTTATCGGAGTATCCCAGTCTGCCAGAGCAACTAGCCAATCCCTGTTGCAGGCTCCTACTCAGGCACATAAAATACCTAGGTACTTAGGACAGTTTATCTACAATTTTAATCCTGATATACACCACTTTCTTCAAAAATTGAAATATTACAATAAGAAATTAAACAGATATCTCTTGTTGGTTGAATTTAATAAAACTTGTCTGGATGAATACTTGCTGTCTTAATATACCTTATTATATATATATATATATATATATATATATATATATATTGTGTATTTAGGCAGAATCTTTTCATTCATTCACGTTTAATTAAATAATATAGACAAGTGTTGTCTATTTATTTTATGTAAATTATTTTCATAACGTCTGATAAGTTTAATAACATTATCATTGAACGAAGAAAGAAATTCACAATATTGATCCAAATTTTTTAATACAATCTAAGCTTTCGGTTTATATAAGCCATTATCAAAGATGTCAATTACAACATATTAAGCAATATAAGGACAAGACAGTGATGATAGTCTGTCATTGTTTACAGGGATGATTTCTAAGCAACGATAAACACGTGCATATAAGACGCTAGAAGCGAAAATTACACCGCATCTCATGACGTCACACATGTGAAATGGAGAAGTATGAAGTATGGGAAGCCATTGGTATAAACCAATGGCTTCTGTTACCAATTATAGACATTTAAGAATATTTGTAGAGATGCCATAATATATATATATATATATGGTGGACTCTCCCATCGTATTTGACATATGAGGGCCAAGCAGCTCAGTTTCTAGGAACCGACAGCCCAGACACCAGCTCATATGATTTGATTATGGTGGTGAAGGCTTTGTGCAGAACCAACCACACCTTTTGAAGCGCTGAATACAGAGACCTGGTGTACTACGTGGAGGCATGGTGGAGTAGTGGGTAGCGGGTTGGATTGAGGAATCGGAGAACTGAGTTTGAATTCCAATCAAATCCATTATATTCACTTACGTGCTAATACCCTTGGAAAAGATATTAATCCTCTTCTCCCTCCAGTAATGAGTAAATACCATGACACACTGGGTTCTATAGCCTTGGATGGCAACTCGTCTTGCAGAAGGGCAACTCTGAATACAAAACCTGAGGAGGGTCATGTGGGGACCTTGTGGCACATATTATATTTCTGTTTACCTCAGAGTTCTTGACAAGATCCAGAGATGGATATGTAATATAATTGGCCCTGATCTGGTATCTCGTCTACAGTCACTCTCTCACAGACACGCCGTCGCCTCTCTCTGTCTTTTCTACAAATACTTTCATGGTAATTTCTCCGCTGAGCTGCTTTCACTGGTTCCCAGACTCCATGAATTCTAGCGCCCTACGAGGCTGGCATCCCGCTCCCACCCTTACACTGTAGAAACTTTTAAATGTAGCCATCTCTTCTACTCCAATAGCTTCACACCTTGCACCTCTCACCTGTTGAACACCCTTCCCTATTACTGTTTTCCTGAGAGCTATAATCTCCAACTATTCAAATGTAATGTCAATCGACATCTCCAGTTGCCTTGATCTATCCACTGTCCCTCTCCTCATCCTTTCTTCTATCTGCTCTTGCTCCAAATCTTCTGCAACCCAGTGCATCCTAGTGGCTTCACACCTTGCTCAGGGTGTAATGCTGAAAAAATATATATATATAAATTGTGTATTTGGGCAGCATTCCCTCTTTTATACAAGTTTCATTAAAATGACTGATAAAGTATTGTGGTTAAGTTTTTAATTCAATTTTTCTTATGTTCTTATAATTTTCTTCTTTTCTGGACATAAATTATGTAGAAGTTATCCCAATGTTCTGTATGCCCAATGGCTATACTTTTAGTCATTATTTTATTTTTACTTTTAAAAATAATGGAAGCATTATTAATAAAAAAAGAAAAAGCCAACATTCAATAATATCCCCTATAGACATGTCCACATATCCCCAATCTACGCACACTCTTAACATCATCATCTGTAATACATGATTCACCATCTCACCAATAAACTCCTGATGCCAAGTCTGCAGGCATATCATCACTGGTAGCAATTTTATACTCCCTCATCACTCATGTGATATTCAATCCACCAGCTCTGAAGTGTGACAGTTCAAATATTATATATTTCATTTTCTGCCACAAATGCTAAAAAGGAAATTATATTGGAGAAACTGGAACGGAATTCCGTCTTTGGATCAATAAACGTTAAAAACATCAGGGACGACAACAGTAATCTCCCTGTGACTGCACACTTCAATCAACCATTTCATAATGTTGATGACATCAGATGCTTGCTTTTAGCATCTGTATTCAACAACTGACAAGAAAGATGCAGATCAGAGTTGAAATTTATTTTCAAAATAAATTCACACAATGTGGGATTAAACTCAGAGAGTATAATTTCTACAGGGTGACCTCAAAACAACAACACTTGCAAGAATAAGTCACACTTTTTTGTTTATTCCTTGTATCATTGAAAAAAAAACAGTCGTGTTTGAAAATTCTGACATTAAATTTTTTCTCCTTGTGCTTCAATTTAGTCAAATATATAAGAAATATCAATTTATTGCCAATATTGATATCATTTGTCACCATTTTATTCCTCAAATTTTTTAATCAGCTTATTAAATTTAAACACACACACACACACACACACACATATATATATATATATATATATATATATATATATATATTAAAAATTAGGTGATCAGCCAATTATGTTACCATCGTTTCAACTGTTTCCTGGTGAAATTTAAATCTGACCAATAACTGTTGTGTGTGTGTATATATATATATATAGTTGTAGGATAGGTAAATAAAATGGTGTGTGCTGGTATGCATATGCATATATATATATATATATATATATATATATATATATATATATATATATATATATATACGTGTGTGTGTGTTTGTGAGGATATTATGGGTTATAATGTATTTTTAAAGGCTAAATTAATGTATTGTACTGATTTTATTAAGCAGCCTATTACATTTACACATGCACACACACAGACACACACACATACACATGTATATATATATATATATATATATATATATATATATATATATATATATATATATATATATATATATATATATATATATATATATATATATAATGGTACCAGGGTTTAAACTGTTTCCTGGTCAAATTTAACTCTTACGAATAACTATTGTGTATATATATATATATATATATATATATATATATATATATATATATATATATATATATGTGTGTGTGTGTGTGTGTGTGTTTGTGAGTGTATTAAGGGTTCTAATGTATTTTTAAAGGGTAAATATAATATTTTTTACTAAAAGGATCAGACTGATAATGATATAAGAAAAATCTCATTTTAGGGCAAATGACTTTGACACTCTGAGGTTATTTTCTATGACTAACCTCGTACAATGGTCTGATATTTTGATTGTTTTGCTCAGAGGGAAAAAATCTTCAGAATTTTTAAGCAAGCTTATGTTAGGATGCACTAAAAATGGAGCTGATATATTTCTGAAGCTTTTAATAGACAATTGAATAAGCTGAGGCTAAAAACAATCATTGACTGTGATAGGATGTCTGTTTTATCCATAAGTAAGTCTATCTACTTAACTGTGTTGAGAAAAATGGTCTGGAATTGGTTCCAATCTTGGAACTCTAGAAGGAAAAGTGACCTTCTATTTCATTACTTTTTGTTTTTGTTTTAATCTATTATTTTTAGCATTTTTTTGTTTTGTTTTGGGAGTGGGGGTCACAAATAGCTGGTTTATGTGAGTTGTTGAAAAATAGTGCTGGCTTTTGATATAATCACTAAGACCACAGGACATTTACTAGGGTTAAGAGTCTTATATGAAAACCTCTTGAGACATCTGATAAAAAAAAAAAAAGAGATGAGAAACAAATTGGGTTTTGTATAAAAGGAAAAAAAATAAGGAAGGAAGAAATTTAAATAAAGAGGTAAAAAAAACAAAATGGAAGAAGAGATGTAAAACAAATAAAAATGGAAAGATGGAAGGAAGAGACAAAGAAAAAGAAATAGAAGAAAGAATAAACTCCAGAAAGACTCAATATATAAAATTGAAACTCATTGAAAATAATGAAGTGATAACACATGAGCTTCTTGAGGAATATAGTTGTCCAACCAATTATTCTGCTTATTATATGGTTAGGACACAAGCTTTTAAGCTAATTGATAAGAATATAATGAGAAATACTTATATATTAAATCCAATTTAAAGAACTAATTGCAAGAGAGTGTATTCTTTAAATCAGATGTTTCCTTAAATCCAGTAAATGCCTTATTTGATAAAGAAGCAGGTTCTGCAAATTAATATTTAAGAAAAATCATTTTCTTAAATCAGAGACAGTATGCAAATAACCAACATTATATATAGTTGGCTTTTCAGTTGCTATGTATCAACTTGCAATATATTTAGAGAAATAGACATAACAGATACTTACAGAGCAACAATTCATTCAGACAACTTTTATTGAAATTAACCATGAAGATAAAGTTTCTCAAGACCCGATGATTTTTGGAACAGATCCTCAAGTGGATACTTTCCCCACTACTAGATTCTAGTCTAGGGTAAATTATTACTATCCTATACATGGCTTCCCTCTGTCTTTTCTAAAAATATGGCTACCCTCTGTCTTTTCTAAAAATATGGCTTCCCTCTGTCTTTGCTACAAATGTGGCTTCCCTCTGTCTTTTCTACAAATATGGCTTCCCTCTGTCTTTGCTACAAATATGGCTTCTCTCTGTCTTTTCTACAAATATGGTTTCCCTCTGTCTTTTCTAAAAAATATGGCTTCTCCCTGTCTTTTCTAAAAATATGGCTTCTCTCTGTCTTTTCTACAAATATGGTTTCCCTCTGTCTTTGCTACATATGTGGCTTCCCTCTGTCTTTGCTTCAAATGTGGCTTCCCTCTGTTTTTCTACAAATGTAGCTACTCTCTGTCTTTTCTACAAATATTTTCATGGAAACTGCTCTGAGAAGCTTTTTTCCCTGGTGCCTCAACTACATGAAGTGTGCTACTAGATTGGCATATAGGTCCCACCCATTTACTGTTGAAATAGCTAAATGTAACCACCACTTCTACTCCAATAGTTTCTTTTCTTGCACTTCCCTTCTGTTTACTTTCTTGATAACTACAATCTTCAAAATTTTAAATGCAATGCCAATTGCCATGTTTTATCTTCTTGAATCCCATTCATCTTTCATCCTTTCCTCAATCTTCCCTATTCTCAATCTTCTCTCTCACAGAACAATGTAAATCATAACACAAGAAGAAATAGAAAAATCAGGCATGGCCGGCCATATATAGAGGCACAAGGTTGAAATAATAGACAGAGAAGATTACTGGAAAATTTGAAAACATAAGGAATCAGTGCATATGCTAGGCAACAAATATCTTTCAAGCATAGAAATGAATACAATATGGAAACCAGTAATACAGAGAGCTAGAGAAAAACAACAATAATAAAAAAATTGTAATATGAGCTCTGGTAAAAACTGTAGACACACCCTGTATACTAGTGGCATTTCTGTCTTGCTTCGGGTGAAATGATTAAAAAAAATATATATACTCATAATCTACAATAGTTATGCTCATAAAACAACCCCATTCAGTATCCAACTGACAAAAAATACAGAACTAGAAAGACTTTCTTAAATCTGGTAAATCTGTCATTTTTTTTTCTAACAAAATTTAATGAAGATGGAGTTAACTCCTTCCCTGGAACAGACATGTATATATGTTGTTACTGAAAGTGTATTTTTCAGACACAGACAAATAAACACGTCCAAAACATAATGTTCAGAAACGAGCTAGAGACGTTTTTATACGTGTTGGTCTTGATTCTTTTTAAGTACTTCAACTCATAGATCTGGTAGAAGTGTTAGCCAACAGTTGGTTACTTCAAGTTACCTTACATTTTTAGTTACTATATTAAAAACAAATAAAAAATTAGTCTGAAAATTAAATGTTTTTCCCCAAATAATTGGGAAGGAAGGGGTTAATCAATGTTTTCATTTCCTGCTAACTTTATAGGTAACATGGTTGACTTGTACTTAGCAGCTTAACATGGACTCAATAACTGATTTGTTCTAGCATTTATATTTGTTCAGTTATGGTCCATGTAATTCACAAGTGGTTTCTTAAATTCAATATTTATTTAATCAAGTTTTTACTGTATGTATAAAATTTCCTGTGATTTGTCTCTTGAAAATATTTTGTATCCTTCTCTTGATTATGCTTATGTTCTCAAAATGAAGCATTCTCTTTTGGGAAAATAGGCTAACATTTGTCAATACTGTAATCCTATATTTGACATGGAAGAATTGATCAAATTGAAAGAAAAATATATTTGTCATAATCTACCTTTTATACAAAGCAAAAATGGTACAACTTAAAAATGCCTTTGTTATTAAAGCTTTCTGTACATGGGGTTGCATCAGAAAATATTAACTTTGTTCATATTTCAATGTATATTTACATCATTTTTACAGACTGAAAGTAACTTGACTTATTTTTTATATTCATTTGATCAAGAAAAGAAATTTATAAAACAAGTTCTTTTATTATATATGTTTATACATATGAACATGTATAATACATATATATATATAGCTATATCTATATATCTATATATATATGATATGATATGAGATAATGATATATATTTTTATATCTCAAAAAATAGTATTGAGATAATAGTATGACAAATTGGAAAAAAGTTTTTGTGATGCAGACTGGATTTGTTGATGATGTAAAGAAAAAGAATATAGATAACTTTGGCTACATTGCAAAAATTATTTTCAAACAAAAATTTTCTTACAAAATTTTGAAACTACCAGCATCTCTCATTCATACACATGTGTATTCATTGCAAAGTCAACAAACCCAGTCCGATGAAGCTCTAATGGATGAAATGTGTCACAAAAACATTTTGTTGTACACACACACAAACACACACACACACACACACATATATGTATGTGTGCATATATATATATATGTGTGTGTGCATATATATATATATATATATAAAGATATTTTTGTAGGTACAAAATTTAATAATCGAAATAAAAGTATAAAATTTAATATTACAAGACATATTAAAAGTATTAAATAATAAAAAAAAAAAAAAAATTTAAACCATATGCGAATTTTTTAAATAGCAGAGATTGTATCGCCAAATTTAGTGTCGACTGGTAAAACCGTGTTGGCCCGGTCAGACTCTGGATTTCATCTGAAAAAAAAAAGGCATTTTAAATCGGGTGGAACACCTTTTAAACAACGTGAGTGTTTGCTGGGACGTAAATGTCATCTGCCCCTAGTTCCTGGTTCATATATTGAACATATATATATACATTTATATATATTTCTGGGGTTTAAATTTTTTTTTTTTTTTTCCCACCTGTTCTTACTGTACATTTCATCTGTTTTAATTTTCAATCTCCCATGGAAGCCTGAACATATATGAAAACATATGTATATATATTTGTTGTTGAGTTCTTTTTTTTTTATTATTTAATACTTTTTAATATGTCTT
>CAHIKZ030000272.1:512500-600000 GCA_903632075.3 Acanthosepion pharaonis
ATTAGTAAGTAATATTATAAGTAATATTTCTGTTTTCATCATTGCTTTTCAAACCAAAACTTCAATTTCTCCATTTATATTTGCTTACTTCAAATTGTAAATTGTACAAAAACACGGTGTGCATCAACTTGCCTATGGACAAGTTGATGCTTTGATTGTTGGTGTAGTTTTATTTTTTTTGTTGTAGTATACCTTTATTTTTTGTTGTAGGGGTACCTTTATTTTTTGTTGTAGGGGTACCTTTATTTTTTTGTTGTAGGATACCTTTATTTTTTTGTTGTAGGCATACCTTTATTTTTTTGTTGTAGGGGTACCTTTATTTTTTTGTTGAAGGATACCTTTATTTTTTTGTTGTAGGGTACCTTTATTTTTTGTTGTAGGATACCTTTATTTTTTTTGTGTAGGCATACCTTTATTTTTTTATTCTAGGGGTACCTTTATTTTTTGTTGTAGGATACCTTTATTTTTTTACTGTAGGCATACCTTTATTTTTTTGTTGTAGTGGTACCTTTATTTTTTTGTTGAAGGATACCTTTATTTTTTGTTGTAGGGTACTTTTATTTTTTGTTGTAGGATACCTTTATTTTTTTGTTGTAGGATACCTTTATTTTTTTGTGTAGGCATACCTTTATTTTTTTATTCTAGGGGTACCTTTATTTTTTTGTTGTAGGATACCTTTATTTTTTTGTTGTAGGCGTACCTTTATTTATTTGTTGTAGGGGTACCTTTATTTTTTGTTGAAGGATACTTTTATTTTTTTGTTTTTATTTTTTTTTGTTGTAGGATACCTTTATTTTTTTGTTGTAGGGGTACCATTATTTTTTTGTTGTAGGGGTACCTTTATTTTTTGTTGTAGGATACCTTTATTTTTTGTTGTAGGCGTACCTTTATTTTTTGTTGTAGGATACCTTTATTTTTTTGTTGCAGGATACCTTTATTTTTTTGTTGTAGGCGTACCTTTATTTTTTTTGTTGTAGGATACCTTTATTTTTTTGTTGTAGGCGTACATTTATTTTGTTGTTGTAGGGGTACCTTTATTTTTTTGTTGTAGGAAACCTTTATTTTTTGTTGTAGGGGTACCTTTATTTTTTTGTTGTAGGCGTACCTTTATTTTTTGTTGTAGGGGTACCTTTTTCTGTTGTAGGGATAGCTTTTTTTTTAAACAGTAGGTTTTAACTCATTTGTTTTCTTCTTGTGAATCCTAAAAATAATAAGAATGCTTTTTTTAAAAATATCATACAGTATCATCCAAATATCTGGAAATGTATTGCATTTTTGAAGAAGGATGAAATTTTAAAGCAAACAAAAATATTGCAATTTGAACGAGGAGATGAGATTCATCATCCAAAAACTAGAAAAATGAAAAAAATAATAAACTGAAGTGAACTATTGAGCTACATAACCCAGGTGATAAAATCACATTTCTTCAAATCTGTTGCTTATAATCTCCACCCATTTTAAAAAAATTTTTCTTATATTTTTTTAATTTTCTTATTTATAAGAAAAAATTTTTATATTTGGAATTTTTGTATATATTTTTAATATTTCTTATTTTCAGCTACTTTTTCAGAACTTTTATTTTTTTATATATGAAATGCTGATCAATAAAAGTTTTTGTTTAATTTTAAAGCTTTCAGTTAATAAAACCTCACTCTGTTTTTTGAATGTCTTCTGTATCAGATAAGAAGATTCAAAACCCTGTCAATTTTCTAAATGGGAATTTTCTTCACTGGCAATTTTCTGTGCATGGTATATATATATATATATATATATATATATATATATATATTAATTGTTAGGGGACCTTACCCCTAATAACATAATGGACTATTCCATATATAATAAATACTGTGCCTCAAGAAGAAGCAGGGAGTTCAGTCTGAAGTCAGACGACTGACTGACCGGTTGAACTCTCTGCCTTCAGGCGGGGAGGAACCTGAACGAGGCTATGCCGAAGGGCGAAGTCTCTTTTGGAGAGGTAAACCGACCCTGAACCTGTTTATACGGGTTCAAAGGACATATTTTTGGCTGAGGCCACGGGCTCGGAGATCCCACGGGCTCGGAGATCCCATGTTAAACTGACTTTGTGCCACATGATGCCCTCGTGACTAAATACTGTATGGTTGAACTCTCTGCCTTCGGGCGGGGAGAAACCTGAATGAGGCTACGCTGAAGGGTGGAGTCTCATTCGGGGAGGTAAACCGACCCTGAACTGTTTATACAGGTTCAAAGGGCATATTTTTGGCCGATCCCATGGGCTCGGAGATCCCACATTAGACCGGCCTTGTGCCACTTGATGCCCTTGTGGGTGTGGGGTGACTAAATACTGTTCAGTCTGAAGTCTGGAGTGAGGTCCGTCAGGAGTCTGTCAGTCTGTCAGAGCGAGTCAGTCAGTTGTGTCAGAGGCAGTCCGAAACAGAGTCTTGTTCAGACAATTACTACAAGACATTGGACTAGTAATACTGGTTGAGACTACATTGGTTTCCCTACTAAACCTGATTGTTCATACTAACACTTTCTACTTCTCTGTATATATTCCTGTTTGTAATATATCTGTGTTATTCCATATACGTGTTCGAGTTCTTCTTTATTGGTTCTACCTTGGACCATCACCGTGGTACAAGGAACCGGAACATAACATTAATAAATATACATATCCCTCACCGATAACACAACTTTCATGTTATGTTAATGGTGAGTTTCATGCACAATGCAATCTTTAGATGCTGAGTATAGATTAACAATTACTTAATTACTTTCTAATCCAATTTTCGTCTTTACAGTTCTCTCTTTTTAAAACTTATTCACCATTCTCTTGATGGTTCTTCAATGGACTTTGAAGATGGAAGCCAGAGTATGATGTCGGCACCTATATATATATATATATATATATATATATATATATATTAGTGGTAAATATATACATACATATGCAAAATATATAAATATATATACATACATGCATATACATACATATATATTTTTTTGTATAAAAAATATTCCAAGAGGATAGAATCCAGGTAGAACTCAATGTCCAGGACAGAGTAAGGATATAATAAAATTTAAACACTAATATTCCATCGAATATTAGTGCTTAAGCCTTTTATTATATATATATATATATATATATATATATATATATATATATATATATATACGAATGTTGACATATATTTATTGTTTTCAAGATGTAAAGATTCAACACCATGTTCTGCTCTTGATGCCCTATTTGTTTTTGTATCTTCAATTTATATAATATAATGTTAAGTATATATATATATATATATATATATATATATATATATATATATATATATATATATATATATATATATATATATATATATATATATATATACTTAGATTTTATAAATATAGTGTGTGCATATTTACACATTGATGCAACCTGATGTAATTCTGTATGAAGATAAGAAATGAATATAATTTTAATAATATTTCTTGTGAATTGGGAAAGACTTAAATATGATTTTGAAGCCATTTGGGTATTTGAAGGCACAACGATAAATTACAAGTGAATTATTTTGTATCAATTTTTTCTTTGCTTAAATTCATAGAGAGAAATTTATTTTAATTAAAATCTATTTCTGTACTTACTAAAATGTAAACAATTTTAATTGAGATTGATATTTTTGGGATCTCATGCATATAAAAAATTAATTAAACAACATTTACCATTTTGTGATTTTAGTGGTAAGCTATCATTTTCTTTTTTGATTTGATTCTTCCATTATTATTTTTACAGTTGTAGACATTAATTTATTTACAGTAATCCATCTTTCATCCCAAGCAAGGCAATAAAGCCACAAAGATACAATGTTTTACTCGGTTTGAAAGTAAAAGTAAAACATTACTAAGGAGAGAGTCTAATAAAAGAATGGGTATTAAGAAAACAGAAGATAACAATTGACATTGCATTTAAATTTTAGACGAACAAATTTGACATGGAAGCAAGAAGCTGGAAGAGAGTTTGACAAACGAGAAGTGCAAGAGAAGAAACTGCTAGCATAACGTCAAACTCTCTCAACTGTAAAATGATGACACCTTCCTCCCAATCTACTAAGTACTGAGCTTAAATTCATAAAGTCAAGGTACCAAATAGGAAAGTAATATTTATTTTGTAAAGATACAAAAAAGTGGCATAAGGCCAAAACGAGGGATGGGGAAGGCTGGTCTTCTCTTATAATTAAACCTTCTTTTTTATGTGCTATGTCCTTTCAGGACGTAGGTGATCATGGCTCTCCACCTCCTTCTATCCCTTGCAGCTCTCAGTAAGTTCCTTCCATCTGCTTCCTCCCCAAGACAAAGTTCTGTCATCCACCTGCTCAAGCTCACCAGTTATGTAATGTGCTGTTTCCCTTTCCCTCTATTCGACCTGTGAGTATCAGATTCTCCAGGCCTTCCTCCATTCATTATGTATACCAGAAACTTCTGCTGCCTCTTCCTGATGTTACATATACACCTCCTCCTTATTTGCATCCTCTGTAAGACTTCATCATTGCTCACACACTTGTTTCATGATATCCTTAGCATCCTTCTGTAGAACCACATCTCCGTCTCCTCGAGTCTCTTCTTTATCGTTGAGGAAATCATCCAACATTCACTGCCATAAAGAAAGACAGATGTCACATAACAGTTCAGTATTCTTTTCTTTGTTACCAAAGAAATCCTCCTGTCTTTTGGAATGTGTCCTTGGCCATCCCAATACATCTACAGATCTCAGTGTCATATTTACTGTCCTCTGTCAAGACATTTCCCAGATATTTAAACTTCTGCATGTGCTTGATTTTAGCCAGATTTACTGACCCAAACATACTACAGTATCCTTTGTACCAAAACAACACATTCTTACCATTTTTATTACATTCACCATACTACCTCAAAGTCTCTATGAAGTTCTCATATGAGACAATTTTTGTCTGATGTGGGGAATAAAAACAACCAAAAGGAAAGTTTATCAGAATAATTACCATAAAAAAAATTTTATCAAAAAGGCACAGGGAAGTTATGTTACAGTCATGGGAAAGTAACTGAAGCCAAGATGCCATGTCAGGACTTATAATATTGCAGATTCATCTTTGGATTTTATTTAGAATCTGTAAATACATAGCAGAAGCACCAGGCCACCTGTGACCAGCAATATTCAATGCCTAGATGAATGGTAGACTTATAAATGTGTAAGATAGATTCTGGCAAGACAAGTTGGGAATGAACTTTCCTAACATCAGTCATATTATGCATTTCCTTAAAAGTCAATAAGATGAGACTTATTTAATTTGATTTTTGCAAATAAAGTTTCTTATGAAGTCGATTTATTAGACTGTTTAATCCTAGTGAAACAAAACAGTATTATTTATTTATGAAACAAAAATCACATTTTTGTTTAATATTTGCAAATTCAGATCTCAGCTTAGCAGCAATATTAGAAATATATGGGGTCACCTCCAAAACTCATGATGACCAAAGATTAGAAGATGATCGCTCCTGTGATTGATCTGTAACATCTCAGTGGGGAAAAAACTGGCTGGTTGCATTCAATGTTTTCTCAGAGAGGCCCAGTGTCTTGAGTGACTATTGGGCATCAAACTCAACCCAAACCACAAGTTGATCTCTTGCATATGATCTCTCACTAAAGATACAGGTAAAATGGTCAATTCTTTGTACTGCTTAAGCAAGTAGTTAACTGCTATCCGCTACCTTTATAAGAGCCTAATCATGTGGAAAATAGAGTAGTGCCGTTTTATTTAGGCAGGAGCTACCTAGTACTCACATTCCACGTCCTTTTTGAATGATAAATTATTTCTCACCATGCAACTCCTCTCTCACATGAGATGTAGTAATTCTACCATTTCTAACTTTCATGGCTAGCATCACCATGCTATGTACATTGTAGGGAATTTTCCAATATTCACTAAATATTCCATTGGTGAAAAGTTCCATTCAAGTAGCTTCTCTCCATGAACCACTGCTTTGTATCGAAAGATACATGATCTCCTAAGCATGTATCATACATAGCACATAACTGACTGACTGATCTATCAGAGAAGAGGAACAATTTTTTGGCAGATTTATTGTTGTTAATCTTATTCCCAAAACTGAAAGTGATTAAAATTTACAGAAAAATCAACATTTATATCATCATAATTTTCAAAGAGGACTGCAAAGAGGATGTTTTCCCAATCACTACAATCCTAAATCTGTTCATGTCTAGAGTTAACCATTATCTGCCTCACTTCCTCATTTGTATAAACTGTCCTCCTTACTCTGTAACACTTTACCTCCAGTAGCCCCGAGCTTTGTGCAGGGTGAACCTCAGTGTAAAAAAGAAAAAAAAAATGCTAATTTCCGAAGCTGTCATTTTATTTTGCACTGCTAGTGTTCTATGTGCTGTCTTCTCTCAGGATGTGGGCAGTCATGGCTGCCCACAATTTCCTTTTCTTTTTAGCTCTTAACAAATTTTGACTTTTTTGTTATCTCCTAAACTTTGCTCCTCCATCCATTTACTCAAGGTCACTAAGTAGGGTATATGTTGTTTTCCCTCTTGCCTTCAATCTTTCTTTTGAGTATAAAATTTTCCAAACCCTCGTAATATGACCAAAAATTTTCAACTGGTATAAAGTAATAGTGTCCTTTTGGTTTCCATTTCCTCTAAAACTTTTTGTGCTTCAAGTCACCTTCTCATCCATAAGGAGATTATCCAGCATTGCCATAAAAAGATGTCATTGAAAATTATGATGATATAAATGTTGATTTTTCTGTAAACGTTCATCACTTCCAGTTTTGGGAATAAGATTAACAACAATAAATCTGCCAAAAAATTGTTCCTCTTCTCTGATAGATCAGTCAGTCAGTTATGTGCCATGCATGATACATGCTTAGGCAATCATGTATCTTTCAATACATGACTGTCAAGGCAGATTTTTTCCCCTGCAGTAGGTTGCCATTTCTTTCTGCGATAGATCAGTTGCCATCCAAGGCTATAGAACCTGGTCTGCCCTGCTATTTACCCATAGCTTGGGGGAGAAGAAAAGGATTCATACCTTTCCCAAGGGTATTATCATGTAACTGAATATCAGTTCAGTTATGTACCATGCGTGATACACACTTAGGCGATCATGTATGTTTCAATATATACCTAACAAGGCAGATTTTTTTCACACAGGAGGTTGCCATTTCTTTCTAGACCAGTTGCCATCCAAGGCTATAGAACCCAGTATTTCCTGCTATTTACCCATAGCTACAGGGTGAAGAAGAAGATTCATACCTTTCCCAAGGGTATTAGCATGTAAGTGAATGTAATGTATTCAAATGGAATTCAAAATCAGCTTTCCAATTCCTCAATCCAAGCTGCTTATCCATTACTCCACCATACCTCCTCTGTGAGAGATAATTAAGCTAAACCAAGCAGAAATAGAAACTATCTTAAGATGACATATTAACTATGTTCTTTTTTTTACTTGTCTCAAGTCTTCATCATGGTAAAATCTTTTTATAAAATGCTTGTGAAATACAACTTGGAGACAATCTTATCTTTCTTTTATAGTGGCATTTTGTTGGTATTTAGATTTATAAACAAATCATTTGAAATCTTAGAAGAGGATCTGATCATAGCTCAGAATAAATTGCTTTTTAAAATTATATTTCTTTATCATCTCAAGAATTTCCAACTTTCTCCAGCTCCAAGTCAGATTTAAAATCAGAACTTAGATACTACATGCCTATTCCGGTTTGCAGGCAACTGGTTGTTGGATGTGGGGGATGTCATATTAGTGTCATAAACGCTTGATGTGAGTCAAAAATTGACAGCTGTTCTTGTAGTATTTCCAGCTAATGAATATGAAAATATGTAGATTGATTGTTCAGATTCATGAAATACGAGCAAATCAAGCACAAACACTAATTATTTGTTATGAATATTTCATTTTGCATTGTAAGGTTATAATTATGTTGAAACAGAGAAACTGGATTTGTTTTATTATGTTTAGCCACAAAGATTTTAAAGTCTGATTTGGAAACTGCTTCGTGCTATGGGAATATTTTTAAAAAAAGTTATGCTTGATGCTGTCTTTCTTAGTATTCTCAGGGGTCCATAAGTAACAAAACAGTCTTTATTAATACAGGTTATATTACCTTGAATCTCTCTCCTGGAAATAATTTACAAAAAGAAAACAGCTGTATAGTAGTTTAGCTCCCTTCTCACATGTCATTTGGAAGAGTAGAACAAAATTTACAGGGAATTCCTGTAAAAGTAAGGATGAGTTCAACAGTGATCTTATTTTGGGGATACCAAAACATGGATACACTTGTATTGGTTACCCATTACATTCAACAATTCCTCTATTGTAGTTCTATTAGTCTTTTATCTCTTTTTTGGCAAAGTACCAGAGTCTCTAACCAACCCCATATTGGTTAAGCGCCTCACCTCACATGGTCTTTTTTGAGACAATACAGCTTTTGTTTTCTCTAAATCAACAGCTAATGTCTTAATCAAGGGGTTGCAATCTAGAGAGATAGGTGGCCAAAGATAAAGTGGCGAATAGGGCTGCAGAAATTGTCTGACAGTCATGATAGGGTTCTCCTGCCTGTGTGGAATGGTGCAGAGTTCTGTTGCCAGACAGAGTATTTCAGCAGCCACCCTCTTGACCCAAGACAGCACTACCTCCTCAAGGCACTTGATGCAGGTCTTCGTGTTGAGTCTGAGGTTATTACCAACAAATTCGGGAATTCTTTTCTTAGAATGATCAGAGTGAGTTTTCCAAGTTGCCGTACCTTCATAATCACCATTAGACTCATCCAACCCTTCCTAAATGCTCTGCATAATCTTCAAATTGACACTTAAATGCTCTGAAATGTTTGTATTGAAGCTATCAGTAGGAATACCAAGCAGTACAGCATGTTGTTTCCAAATTTCAGACAGAGTAATTGTGTCATTGTGGTCTTTTTCCCACAGACAGGGCCCAAATGACCTTACTATATTATGCTATGAAAGAAATATTTTTGAAAGAATATGTTTTACTCAATCTAGTCAAATTCATCTGTATTCTTTTTCATTTTTATACACACACACACACACACACACACACACACACATAAACATATACATATATATATACACACATACACACACACACATATATATATATATATACACATACACACACACATATATAGGGATCCACATGAAACTCCAAGTTGTAATAGTTATGTGAGATATTATGTATATTCATTAATACATACAATCACACATGCACACACATATATATATAGAGAGAGAGAGGCATGTGTTATTAAATACTACAGAACTTTTCCATTTAATAATCTTTCTTTCAGTTTTTTTTATTGTTTTCTTGCAAGTTTCTTTATATTTGGATCTAAAAAAAGACCTGTGTCCTTGATTACTTGCTGAGCACTTTCGGTTATTGTCAACTGTCATCATGGCTGTATGTTTCAGTTTGAAGAAGGTTGCTTTTTATTTTTGTTTTTTATAGATAATATTTTTAGATATTCAGGCCATGTTGTTGGATTAGTTCATTAGCAATTGTGAGGGTGTTGCTATTTATCATTTAGAGGATTAGTTATTAAACATGTTTAAGATGTTTTTACCAGTATTAAATCCTATTTTATTTATGTTCAGTTTTTTGTTCTTAATTGTGATGGCTTCAAGAATTTGTAAGCATTTTTTGCAGTTGGGTTTGCAGAGGATTTTGGTATTGTTGATTAGGATTTTTCTTATTTCGAAGGATTTGAATCTGTTATTAGTGGTGCAGTGTGTTGTTATGAGGTTATTATACATATTTATTATATTATATATATATATATATATGTATATTATATCATACATATTTTATAAATATATATTATATACATAATATTATAAATATATATATTATATAAATATATATATTATATATTATATTATGAATATATTTGCGTCTGTGTGTTTAATATATATCTATTTATATAGGGTTAATATAAATGTGGTTATGTGTATACATAATAAATATATATGTGTGTGTGTATATAATATGGTGAAATATATTTCTCTAGATTTTACAGACAGAAAAAAGGAAATTAAGTGACAAGATTTATTGAAAAGCCCAAAAATATCCCAACACAACAAAGTTTATCAATCTATAAATGCATAAGTACGTGTGTTGTGTGTTTGCATATATACAAAGAGACTATAATGGAAATATAGTTTGCTGAGTATAAACGACAAAATTTAGTTACAAATGAAAACATTACCAATGCTGCCAGCAACCATTTGTTTATTTTTTTTCCTGATAAGTTAAGGAAGCAAAAATGGAACAGTGAGGAATTACGGTCAAAATTGACTGTTTGCAGCACTCAGAGTCTCTAAGAAGATTAGACTGCAAAGAATGTAACATTGGAATGGTCCATGCAAACATTCATTTACCATATCCATAGATTTTACTTCTATCAAAGTGCACTGTTTTGAAAATTGTCTGCTAAGGATTTCTATTGCCCCACAGATAACAAATTCTTTGAGAATGGCTGTAATCATTGACATTTCTTCCCTTGGAAACAGACAGAACCAAAATAATCTTTCTGTTTTTACCTGCTTCTTGTGTCTTGTCTTATTTATTTTTGGTAATTCACTTGTCACTTGGACGCAAACAGCTTTGTAAGAAGGTTTTATGGATATTTAGTTTACTCTTTCTATTTATACAATCTACTTATATACATTTATACACACACACACATATATATATATATATATATATATATATATAGTTTCTGCAAAACTAGGTAATCCGTATAGGTAGACCCAAGGAGGATGATATCCGGAGAGCTCAATGTAAATTCAGAGCAAATATGTTTGAATAAAAAACAGACCACTTTAAGGTTCCATGTAATAAATTATTTCACCACGGCACTTTTAAAGGGCTCTGGATCATCAGACTTTACTTCCAAATGTTGAAATGAAAAATGAAAAGAAATTTACACATTTTTGACGGGCCGTATTAAGCATATGTAAATTAACGAAGTGAGGGGGAGAGAAGACATGAGTGAGTGAGATGTACCATTTCAATTCTTTATCCCTAACCCCATATATATATATATATCCTGTGGTATACAACTCAGTGTGTTTGAAAATTTTAATCTTTTAATATTTTTTTATTGTTCAAAATATATATATATATATATATATATATATATATATATATATATATATATATATATATATATATATATAACCTAACAAGCTAGAACCTATCTACCTAGGTTTCACCTAACGAAGCATCAGGATAACTCTGGCTAAAGGGGTTGGTCAAAGCAACATTTTATTGAAAAATGGTCACTAGAAAGAGTAAAAAATTAGCTCTTTCTGGTGGCCATTTTTTTTAATAAAATGTTGTTTGGGCCAATCCTCTTTAGCCAGAGTTATACTGATGATCTGTTAGATGAAACCTAGGTAGATAGGTTCTGGCTCGTTAGGTTATTTAGTTTTTGTTCTACTGTGTATATTGAGCACTTTTACATTTTAACTTTGTTTACTCTGTCAGCGTTTTTTGGTTTGGTTAGATATTGTTGTGATGATTGATTATTTTTAAGCAGTATGGATGTTCTTAATCTTTTTTTTTTCTTGAATTTTTTTCCTGATATCAGTTTGTCTAATATATTTTATTTACAAATTGTATTATCCGGGTTATTTTTACACTGTCTGATTATAGATAATAGACTATATATCAACAGATGTGGCAAAACCGAAGGGAGGAGTTTTCATTTTGAAATTGCTGAAATTATTACCATTTTTTGCCACCTGTCATCAAAATGTAATTCTTTTTATAAAAAATATTCCAAAAATAAAATGTACATCCTAGAAACTTTATTTGAGGAATATTAGTAGATTTAAAGTACAATCAATATGATTTGAAACAAATATTACTTACTTTAAGTTTAAAAAATTTTGCAGAAATCCATGGCATTCGCTGTTTAAGTTGTTGATGTGTTGACAACTTGATGACAGTTGGATGTTTATTTAATGTTGTCCTACAGGCACTTATCCATATAAGAAAATTAAGGAATATAACGTGAGTGCCTTTTATATATAATTTTTAAGTACTCAAGAATTTTTAAGATTTATGAAAATATTCTCCATATTCTAATGTTTTATTAAATTTAAAATTTTTCATAGAAAAGTATAGAGTATTAATTTCTTGGACATTCAGGCTGGTAAATGTTATTTAATACTGTTTATTATAAACAGAGCATTTACTTAAATACTTGTATCTTTAAAAAGAATGTTAAACATAAAAATGTCTTTAAATATATATATATATATATATATATATATATATATATATATATATATATTAATAACATAAAATAAAATCCTGACTCATATCTTCACGGCTCAAGAGTTTTGTAAACAGATAGCATTTCTGCAAATATCTGGGTTGGGAAAGTTGGTGTCAACATTTAATTTATTCACTGTTAATGCTCTATTTCTTAATAACTATCATTTTATTTATAAAGACTATTTATTTAAGAATATTATTCTCCATAAATATGCTGATTGAACATTTTCTTTGTAAAACAGTCTTTGTTAGTATTACTCACACACACACACACACACACATATATATATATATATATATATATTTATATATATATATATATATATATATATATATATATATAATGTGAATAGAAGTTTATAAAATCTTTTTATTGGTAGATTTGCATTTTCAATAGATTCTTAGTAATCAATCATTATCATATAATAATAGAGCATTATCAATATATTGGAAATATATTGATTGTTTAAGTAAAATATATTGGAAGGAACTAGTCTCAAGAAATTCTCAGACAAGACAACCTGAAACTCCTCTAAGTGGTGACCCCATTTGTAATCCGGATATTTGCCTATAAAAATCATTGTCAGAAGTGAAACAACATTGGTTTGTACTGAGTCAGCCAATGTTGATCATTTTATATATCCATCAGGAAACGTTAATTTTTAATTGTACTATATGTTTTAAGAGATTCTTTCTTAATTTTTTTTTTTAAATCATTCTACCCCAAGCAAAGCAATAAAGCAACTAAGATGCTGGGGGTTACTGAGTGTGAAAAAATATAAGAAAAAGAAAAATATTATTGATGAGCAAGAACAAGAAAAGCACAAGAACTAAGAAAACAAAAGATAAAGATTGACATTGCATTTAAATTTTTGAAGATCAAACTTGACTGGAAAGCAAGAAGCAAGATGAAGCAAGAAGTGTGAGAAAATAAACTGTTGACATAAATCTTATGGTTAGATATAGCCATTTCAACTCTAAAATGTTATCTTGTTACCAATCTAGTACTGTGCTTTATTTCTTAAGATCTAGGTGCCATAGATCAAAGTGATATTTATTTTGTGCAATACAAAGGCCAAAAGTGGGGTAGAGAAAGCTGATCATCAGTCTTATATTTAAACTTAGCGAGCCACAATCACTAACCCAAACATACAAAATACTTACCATTCTTACTACAAACACCATAATACCTCAGAGTCTCTACAAAGTCCTAACTAGTCCCCATATGTACAATTTGTCTGTGGTGGATGGGGAATAAAATAACAACTTTCTAAAACTAACCCCAAGGAATATTTTCCAAAGGGGGAAGTTCATCTAAACAAAATTATCATTATGCAGAGAGAAGCTACATTACAGCAATGGGAAAGTGACTGAAACTGGGATGACAGCTCATGACCAATTGATGTGTTGAATTTAATGTACTATGATCATTTCATAACTGTTGTTATCATAGAGTAATAGTCTTATTTTTATTGTTGGTATTCATGATAACTATCCCACCAAGCATTTAATTTTGGGAACACTAGAATTCAAATTAGTCCAAAGGTACATCATTTGAAACAGTTAAATGGAGCAAGACTCAATCCTAGTACTCCAAAACTGTCAGTATTTAGTCCAACAAATCCTGTCTACTACTCTGACAGCACTCAGTCCTTGCAAATGACTGAGATTCTCAAAAGTTCTTGAACAAAAACAGAACAGCATGAGCTTCAGACAGTTTATCCAGACAATTTGGATGCTAGTGTCTAACATGTTATTTGAAAATTGAAAAAATACAGCAAAAATTTAAGTAGACAGACCTTTACATGCATATACCATATATATATATATATATATATATATATATATGTGTGTGTGTGTGTGTGTGTGTGTGTGTGATGGACTCTCCAGTCAATTTTGACATATGAGGATCAACAACTTCATCCAGTTTTTCAAGTCCACATATTGTGCAACAGTGAGGATGTCGGGACATAACCTCAGGAATAATTGCTGACACTTTTTGCCGTTGTCTTTCATCACATAGCCTGTCAATATGATTTTCTAAATTGCACAAATATCTCCAGTTATTTCTATCCAGGGCAACTTACCTGAAGTCAGTATGAGGCGCATTGACATATATATATATATATATATATATATATATATATATATATATATATATATACCATAATATCTCCCAAAATATGTGTTAATTTATATGACTTGTTGCACTAAATAATTATTTTAAAATATTTTCTGGCTTTAAATAATATAGTTTTAACTTTCTCCTATATGCAAGTGTTGTCATGACCCAACACTCACTTAAATCATAGAGCCAACACAATAATATATATATATATATATATATATATATATATGCATACATACATACATAACAATAGCTGGCTACTTGTATTCGAGGATACCCGTCTACTAGGGTGGTTAGCCAATCCCTATTACAGACACTCGCTCAGGCATATTTTGTGTTTGCTCATCACCCACAGAGCCCACCTGTGGTTTATACTGCAACTATGCTGAGCAGACCTTAGTTACAGTTTCTGGGTGAGAGCATGTTATCTAGCGTGATCAACAATTTGAAAAGGGCCAGCATGCTCAAGCCCTCATCCACGATGACATGTGGCTTTGTGCTAACACAGCTATTGACAGCCCTCAAGAGTTCCATCTAACCAATTTCACTCACAAGGCTTGGTCAACCCATAGTATGATTTTCAAGCATTTTTCATAGTTTAGGTAAAATATATTGGATACAGAGTGTATCAAAAATAGTTTTACAAATTTTGGGGGCAGTTTACACACATCAAAACAAGGACAAAAATTCATATAAATATATGTCCACAAATTCAACATTTTGAGTTTTTAAGTTTAAAAAGAAGTTTACGGTAGATGGTGCTGTGCTGCAATGTAGACAAGGTTACATTTGTCATTCGTGTACATTTGTGGATAGTCTGTATCAATGTTTAACGTGTATAGCAGTGAGTTAACTGAGAAGTTTTCTGTTTACCAATGGCAGGATATTCATATCACCAGCAGGTAGATATGATTTTTACATATGGCCGTGCAAATGGTAATGAATGCAAGCTTGCATGGCTGTATTAGATTTCCAGAGCAAAGGCAGCTGAGTCATCCAGCCTTTGCTGCTGTTTATCATCAGGCTGCTGTGACAGGATCTGTGGCAAAACAAACTATGGATCAAGGAAGACCAAGATCCATTCATACGCAATATTCTAAGCACAGACTTGATAGATTCTTGAGAGAAAAATTGTCTCGCACAACACAGTGAAACAACTTTAGCATACTAGAGCAAAAATACCTACCACCTTTGAAAAATTTTAAATGTAGATGGTATTTCAACCACACCATATATATATATACATATATATATATAGATAGATAGATAGAGAGACTTGTGCTTAATTTATTCTTCATCTGTAATAAGGGAAGAGAGAACTACCATTTATATTTTAAATGATAATAAATATTTAACTTCCTTTCTATATTTTTAATGCTTTTTGACAAATGCCTGCATTACATTTCTGAAGATTTAGAGAATTTCCATTGTTTAATTCATCACTTCTTGTTATTCTTGCAAAATTTTATACTCAAAAATGTATACATCACTACTCCATATAAAATTATAGGATATTTAAAGATAATATAAAATTGTGAACAATCTTGCAAATTGTCATTTTGATATTTGTTGTGATTTTCAATGACTACATAAAGAAGCTAAAGAAACAAATATGGCCACTGTTTGTAATTTGTGAAAAAAAGAAGAAAATGCTGACACATTTGTTTCAATTTGAAAATCCATGTTTTCACCGGATTTTCTGTGAAAGTGACTTTGTTTTTTCATAAAATTTTGTAAGATATATAAACCTTTAGAGAATGTGACCAAACACACGCATTTCCATTCTACACACATGATCTCTCTCTCTCTTTATACGCATATGCACACTCACTTAATTTTTAAACACGTGCACACATACATACATTTATGAAAGTTCCTTTGTATATACCTACCTTCTCATATACATACAGATAGATAAATAGATTGATTAATTAATAAGCTTGGTTTGAAATGTTCTTAGCCTAGACTTTTAAAAATAATCTGATGAGGGTAAAATCCCTTCTTGGTTGTGTCAAGAACTTTTCAACACCCTATTGTGTGATCATGCACATTGTCAAGTGGTTAGAGTCATAGCATTCTGACCACGTAACCCATGTTTGAATCTTACCACGGTCGATTTGTCAAGGTAACCTCTTGGTAATATTATCCTGAGGAGATGATCCCAGCATGTAGTACTATTAAGCAGTGTTTGAAAAACCATAGAACAGTCGTGAGGAAGAAACAACACAGATGAAATTTTATAGAAGCTGTTGATAACATGAAGTCACAAGTCATTATGAGCGAGGCTTTAAGTGTACTTGCCTTGTTATGCCAAATCATGCACTCTCTCATAGAAATTGTAACAAAGTTCTGCTTAGTATACTTTCTTACTTTCCTGTCAGATATGATTCTCAAAAACATAAATGCAATGTTAATCATTATCTTTTGTTTTTTTTTAAACCTGTTCTTTTATTGCACTTTCTACTCAATAATGTTTTTTTTACTCTCAGTAACCTCTTTATTTTTCATGACCTTCCTTGCGAGAAATGATTAAAAAGCAATAATAGTTGCATTTTAAATTATAGGTTGGCTCTGTGGATGTTGAATAAGTCAAATGCCATACATGATTCATGCTTTGGCAATCATGTCTCTTTCGATTCGGCATCCTGGGTAAGATGATAAACTACGTCCAACAGCAAAGCCTCTGATCAGGAGCTTTTGAGGAGTGTGGAATCATCTCTTAATTGCTGGTGTTCCCAGGTCCAACCTGACCCAGAGTTATAGCACCTGTTAGGGTTTCCAATTATGGGGTCAAGACACTATGAAAATGTAAAAATAGGTTTTAATACCAGAAATAAATTTTTTGAGGAAAAATTATTACCAGCAATACAGTTTTGAGGAAAAAAAAATATTTTTAGCAATACATTTTTGTAAATAATTATTAACAGCAATACATTTTTTGGAAAAAAATATTACCAGCAATAAAAATCTTGTCATCATTAAATAACCCATTGAGATTGATATGCCGTAAATGAAAACAAATGAACAAATCTTTCAATTTATGACTGACTAGTTAGAAGATTTTGCCACAGTAGCCAACCTTTTCTTTCAATGGTAGCCTGGTTGCTAACTAAAGCCTATAAGGCCCAGTCTACTATTCATAGGTGGAAGGAGAAGAGATGGCTTCACATCTTTCTCAATGGTATTTACACATAAGTAAATTGAACTTTAATTCTAATGGATACCCATATTTGAGTAGACTTAGTAAACAGTAGATTTATTTATTGCATTTAAAGGCACTGTTCAGCATTACTTGATTGGCAAAGCTTCTACATGGCCAAGTCAGTTAAGGCATGTTAGATCCTTCTGGAGAGCACATATTTTTCTTTAATAAGGTTTCTGTACTAATATTTTGAGGGATAAAATTCAATAGAGCAGCTGCTCATCTCAAGAAATCCTTCATGCCATGTAACGACTCGTAGAGCCAATTCACCGATCACATGTGGCAGCTGTTTATATCTAGGTTGAGATGTCAGAGAATGGTTCAATTGTAACCAAAAATTTACTTGACATTCTCATATATAAACAAGAGGCACATGTGCTCTTTCTTTCTTTCCCAATGTAAGATACACGTGGCATGCTGTTGCGTGGTTTGACAAGGTAATCCGCCATTTTCTTTGCTACAATTTCTCAATTTTTTCATGCTGGTAGCTGAAAATAAATAAATATACTGTTTAATAAATAAATGGAGCATCTACACAAATACAAGTATCCACTAAAAAAAAAAAACACCCAAAGTGATAAAATCTGTCAGATTAATCAATAAAAAATCCATTACTTTAGAAAATGTGTAAGTAAATGTTATGAACTGAACTGGAATTTGAACTCAGCTCTCTGATTTTACATTACAAGAATGGATGTTGAACAAAAATAAAATATGCCTGAGCAGCGTCTGTAACAAGGATTGGCTAACTGCCTAAGCAGATGTGTATGCTTGGAAATGAGTAGCCATTATTATTAATTTTATGTATATGTGTGGGTTTTCTTTAAATGTGTGTTCTATTCTCATAATTAAGCTATATATACGCATTAATCTATGTGTTTGTTTGGTAAAATATTCATCTAGACAAAAGTGTCTTTGTGTTTCATGTGCATGTGTGTAATCAATGAGATATTTAGCATTTCGCTTTATATAAATATGTAATTTTTATCTGATCAGTTGTATGTGAACAAGACTGAATTTATTCTGCTCTTTCTGATAATCATAGAAAGAAATGATGTTCGAAAAATTACAATTCCCAAAAAGACAAGAATCTGCATAACATGAAATAAGAAACAAGAAGAAATAAAAAATATTATTTTCATTTTGTTCATTGGATTCTTTTTTTCGTTCATTTGTCTTTGTTTATTAACTTGGTTATAAACACTCCTTGTTTGATTTCTTTTTTAATGTATTTTTTTCCTCCTCATTATCATCAATGATATTTGCACAAGAAATACATTGTTTTTATACTTTCTTTGTGCTGTCACTAAAATGCTTTCTGACTTTTCTAAGCTGAAATTACTATCTGCAATATATATTCAGGACACACATATTAGTGTGTGTGTCCTGAATAATTGAAACAACTACAAATTATCCAGAATCTTCCTGTCTTTTAATTCTTTCTTGTCACTCCCTTCTGACTGATCTATTATAATATAATTATGTACAGTTGACAATAATACTTTTTAAAATGTTTTTTTTTGGGGGGCCTTTAATACATGAAGTAAATTGAGACTGACAATTCACAAAAAATTATCATCCTCAAGAATTAAAACATTATCATCTTCTAGAATTAAAACATTATCATCTTCTAGAATTTAAGCATTATCATCTTCTAGAATGGAAATATTATCATCTTCTAAAATTAAAACATTATTGTCTTCTAGAATTGAAACATTATCATCTTCCTGAATTAAAACATTATCATCTAGAATTTAGACATTCTCATCTAGAATTTAAACATTATCAGCTTCTATAATTAAAACATTATCATCTAGAAATGAAACATTATCATCTTCTAGAACTTAAACATTATTGTCTTCTAGAATTAAAAAATTATTGCCTTCTAGAATTAAAACATTATCATCTAGAATTTAAAACATTATTGTCTTCTAGAATTTAAACATTATCATCTTTTAGAATTTAAACATTATCATCTTTTAGAATTTAAACTATTGAACTCCTCAAACGTGTTGCTCTTGTTATCACAGTTCTTCCGCCCATCCATTGTACAGCCTTCTTCGGGTCTACAATAAAAGGAGGAGCAGTGTGTCCTTTTTCCAGCAGATCAGGAGTGACTGAAAGAACCAAAAGATAATGATTACTATGCCATTTAGTTCAGCAGACTCCTGCAAACATGAGCTGCACATTTTTAGCAACTCTTGTGAATACAGGTTGACTATGCTGACTCTTGTTGTCTTACCTAGAGTTGAACTCAACAGTCTTGCCTAACAAGTTTCTGAAGATGTTAGACTCCTACTTTTCAGCTAAATGGATGTGCTCTAAACAGTTGCAATAGTAGGCTTCTCTCCCTTCCTGCCAAAGTGGATTTAACCTTTAGACATTATTCAAGTTTATTGAAATTTCTCCTCAGGGAACATTTTTCTAAAGTGAACTCAGTTTATTGAGCAAGATCCTGTTTTAGCACAGGTGATTTCATATTGATACATAGAAATGTTCTTCAATTCATTCCATTGTGTAAAAAGACTGACTAACCTTCTCTACACTGATTATTGAAACATGGACCTGCTATGAGTAGAATGTCTGCCCACAGCACAGAGACAAAAATTGGGTGTAGCACTTTCCATTTGTATGCTTGTTGAACTGAAGTGTTGTATTCTCAGTCCATGTTCTCATGTGATTAAGCCATTCTTCACTAAACCGTTTCTTTCCAGTGTTTTCCTTACAGTCTTACTAACCTGCAACTATGAGCATTATATGAACCTTATAACACCTTCTTTTTTGGGAATAGAAAATGAATTCTCATTATCATCAGTCACATATGGTTATAAAATGGGTGTGTTCATATAGTGGCTGCGCACCTGACAAACTTCCCTCAGATGCAGGCCATATCTAAATATCTGTGAATGATCTTTCAGTTTACTTAGTGATGGTGTCAGACCATTTTTTTCCTCTATCTGCCTAGTTTGTTTTTGCCTAAATTGTAAAGTTGTAATTACTTGATTTTGGTATCTGCAATTTGTAATTTCCTTTTGCTGACAACCGTACATTCTCTCTTTTTCCAATTGATGCTTAGTCCTTTCTTCTTGCTTTCTTTCACTACCTTCTGTAGGAGTTCTTGTAAGTTGCTTTCTATGTCTGCTATTAACACTGCGTCATCTGCATATATTATGTTGTTATGGTTGAGGCCGCCAATAATTAATCTTTGCAGAACATTTAATTATCTCAGAATCACCTCACTGGATAGATTGAGAAGACACATCCTTATCTTACACCCCTTCTCTTTTTGTAGATCTGGCACACAACCAAAACACATAATCTTCCAGTTCATTTAGTGTTGATGTCAGCTGATTTTTTTGTTCTGTCTGCCTCTTCTTTTGACTAAATTAGAACCTTGGAGGTTGGCAGTGGGAAGATTATTGTCTCTTTTGATGGTGGTTATGGCATTCAACACGCATGTTTCATGTCTGATGGCGTCTCACACAGAATCATTTGTGATGCAGTCTATGTGCCTGATACCTAGGATGGTTCTGTTGCATCTCATTTTTAATGTTTGGATTCTTTACTGCAATTAAAGAAAGACTGGAATGGCAACAGTCTGATCTTTGAATCCAGGCTCATGTTCTTGTCTTTCCAGATGGTTAATAGTTTTTCAGAAGCTACTACTACCAAAACAATGTATAAAAACATCAAAAACAATTATTTTTTTGTCACTTAAATACTGATTAGCAATATGTAAGAACTTCAGAACTCATTATCATCAGTCACACGATCAGGTGTGGTCATAGGGTCACTGAGTACTTGACCAACTCTCTCCATAGGTTTTGATTATGTGACTTGTCTGAGTCTTTGTGAATGGTCTTCCAGTTGAGTTAGTGATGTTTTCTGCTCATTTTTCCTCCTGTCTGGATCTTCTTTTGCCTAAAGTGGAACCTTGTAGGATGGCAGTGAAAAGATTGTTGGCTCTTATGACATGTCCATACCATTTCAACTTTTTCATCATGAAGAATATGGGATCTTCCAGTAGGCCTGTTTTTTGTCCAAGATTTCCAAAAGGATTGAAAAGACCAATATATCCAACATTCTTATCCTTGATTTCAGGCAGATGTTCTTGTAATTCTAGATGGTTCTTTGTTTTGAAACAACTTACACATCTTTCCAACAAAACAATAATGTGCAGTTTCCTTTTTCTCACTCTCCAGCAGTGTTCCCTACTTGTTATTTGAACCCAGAGATATTAATGTAAATCCTTCTATCTGAATTTCTGGGAGGAGAAGTTATAATTATTTACATTATTTATATTCAGACTATTGTCCTCATGTTTGCTGTTGTTATTGCAACGTTTTAGCCATTGTGCCCTTTGACCTTCCTCAAATGTATATTGATCTGGGTAAACTACAGGAAATTCTGAACTGAAGACTTTATTTAATCTATGGGGTTAGACTGTTATCATTCCACTGCTCATGACTTGTGAATGATCGTGAGTTCAATCTCTTGGCTGAGAAGGATCTACTTCCACTCAATGTAAAAAGGCAAGCAATAACCGAGCAGTACTGATTAAAAATATGAACTAAATGTGGTATCCCTAGATATGAACAGTGGAGAAAGAACAGTCTAAGACTGTTAAGATCTACTGTAAGAATAAGATGGATGCTCAGGTTTTCAATGGCCTTTATCTCAACCAAATCATTTCAAAAACAATTTTTTTGAGAAAAATACACAGAGAGGCAACCCTGTGTTTAGTGAGAAAGTGACTGAAGCCAAGCCACCAGATCAAGACCAATGATATTGCTGATTTGGATTTTATTAAGGAGCTCTACATAAATAGCATTGGACTATATGTGACAGCAATATTCTAAGCATGGACAAATGATAGACTTATAGATATGTAAGAGATTCTGGAGAGAAAAATCGTCTTGCATGATACGGTAAACCGATTTTCTTAGCAGCTGATCTAGAAAGGGATTCAATATAGTTGTTCCACTTCATATATGAACATTTTACAACACTGTAAAAAAAATATTAATTGTACAATTTATAATTTCTTTTATAGATTATCTGTTTTCCGATTAGATTGCAGATTACAATTTAGGCATTGCTTCTGGTACATGCCAGTCTATTGATATGTATTCCATTGGTAAAATTTAAGTAGCACTTGAGTAGTTTCTTCCTATGAACCACTGCTTTGTGAAACTCACTACCAAGAGGATGCTCCCCAAACACTACAATCTTAACATGTTCAGGTCTAGGGTTAACCTTTATTTTCCCCACATATCCCCATAAACTGTGCCTCTTATTCTGTAACCCTCTATCTTGAGTGGCTCTTTAGTCTTCTATCACCATGAATAATAATAATAATAATGATGATAATAATAATTTTGTTAATTATACAATTTATAATTACTTCTTTAAATTATCAGTTGTTTTCCAATTAGACTGCAGAATTAGGGATTGTTTCTGGTACATGTAATAATTAGGGAAAGCATATCACTCAAAACATAATTTGCCAAAGATAGATTAATGGTAGAGAGTTAGGACCCTTATTAGTTCAAATTAGTGCCTGTTTAATGTTTTATGTGTGTATTATATTTTTGCAAGAGATAATTACCGATTTTTGCAACAGCAATTGTCTTTCTAATATTTCTTTATTAAAACTGACACCAAATAAGAATCTATTAACTTTATATATTAAGAATTTTATGCAAGGCAACCACTGCAAAGTATTGTAATGTAGTATGATATTGAGAGACTAGTTTTTCTTCTATGTGCTGCATCCCTTCAGATCATAGACAATCATGGCTCTCCACAACTAGCAGTTTTCTCCTTTTACTAAGGCTCTTCCCCTACTCCCGTTCCACCATACATTCACACAAGCACCATCAGGTTAGTTGCTCATTGCCTTCTGCAGTCTTTCTTGCTCATCCTACTTTGTTATGTATAAAACTTTTTAAAAATTGCATTTTTCAAACTTTTCAAATTTAACCCTCCAAATGAAAAATGATTTTCTTTTTTGCTTCTAAAAAATGTTTCATACCATTTATACTGCTACTAAATTCATACCATTCATAAGATTTCATACCATTTGTGCAGCTATTAAAAAATGTAACATTGGTCTATTCCTTGTATATCTAAATAGAAGAAAAAAAGAAAAACCTATAGTATGCACACACACATACACGGAAAAAAGGATGTGCGGCTGATATAAAGTATAAGCAAGTGTGTGACTGTTTATTAATATGTTCAAAAAAAATTTCTTCTCTTCTTCCAAAAATAATTAGTTTTTTCGTAATGCCATTTGTAGGAGAGACTTTGTAAATCCCAGATACAATAGTAACACCTTCGAACAATACTCTGTCAGACACTGCTAATTTTCATATATATATTTTTCCTTTACCTGCATTGTGATCGAATTATTTCAAGATGAGATTGACTTTGCTTGTTCTCTGGTGATCTGTGTTCAGTCCCAAGTGTCAGCAGTGACACTTTATTCCTATATGACAGTTTTCCAATTATTTATGTTATGTTATAGGCCAACACAATATATGGATTGAATTGAACTCACTTAGATCAGTAATACATTATGAGATATCTATAAATTATATATATATATATATATATATATATATATATATATATATATATATATCCTGAAATGGGGGAAATAGGTCATTATAGCTTATTTAGACCTCCTGAAAAATGTCAGTCTGATGGAAAGGGTACTGCCTTACTTATTAGGTAGAAATCAATTTATGTAGCAAATATATATATATATATATATATATATATAATAATTATAGGTATCTCATAATGTATTACTGTTCTAAGTAATAATATATATATATATATATTTATTAAAGACATTTTTATGTTTAACGTTCTTTTTTATAGATACAAGTATTTAAGTAAATGCTCTGTTTATAATAAACAGTATTAAATAACATTTACTGGCCTGAATGTCGAGAAATTTTCATAGAAAATATTCGTCCCTTGAAAATTTCTTGGACATTCACGGTGAATGTTATTAATATTTATTATAAAAGAACATTACCAAAATAAAAAGAACTTTAAAATAAATTAATCGAACTTTGTCCATTTCTTTAATATATATATATATATATATATATATATATATATATATATATATATATATATATATATAAAGGCAGGATGTGTGTGCATGTTTGTAATGAATGCACGGCCACTATTTTCGATGGATTTGCACCAAAATTTACATACACATGCTCCAAGTTAGCGGGAAGGCCAAGACCAACACTGCATTTCCCAACTCCCATCAATAGTCAAAATAATCAATTTTTTCATGCTTCTATGGCAGTTTTCATGTAGTTTGTGGCCATTTTCTACTGGCCAGAGTGAGCATTTATAGCTGGCTGCCACAAATAGGCAGGAAGATTCTTTTGGCCAGCATGAAAGCCAACAGCTGACTGACACGAAAGCTAACTAGCATGCTAGCATGCAAAAAAAATTAATAGCTGCATTCGTCACAAGTAGGAAAAATTTAGATCTGCATGGCACTTTACTCCAATTGGCTCATTCGCTTGCTTAAATTCAACATTGATTCTGATTTCGCAGAACTGGGTTGGGTGTGAAAAAGTATTTGTTGCTAACATTCTTTTTACATTTGGTTTTTCCAGTTACAAGTCCCTTTTTAAAGCTGATCATTTTGTGTTCATTTTGCTTAGTTCTTTTTTCGTAACAGATTAAAAGTTTAGTATAGAGCTTAGAAAAAATTTGCAGTGTGAGATAGGCAAGAAGTAAGGCATGTAGCAACATCAGCACTCCTTTAAAGGCAAGAAAGGGCAAAAATATTTTAAGTCAAGTGATAGCGATTGCTGTTTGAGTCATACGATTTTTGAATCAAGCACGGCAACGCCGGGCCATGCTGCTAGTATATATATATATATATATATATATATATATATATATATATAGCTATAAAAGTAAATCTTAACCCTAAAATTTTTTCATTCAACATTTTTTTAATAATTTCATCCCAAGCTGAGCAATAAAGCCACTAAGACACAGGGGGTTATTAAATGTGGAATAATATGAAAAAAAGAAAAAAACATGATTTAGGAGAGCAGACAATAAATGAACAGGGATTAAGAGAGAAGAAAACGATTAATGTTGCATTTAGATTTTTAAAGATCAAAATTTTCTTGAAAGGAAGAATCCAGAAGAGAGTTCTGCAAGCAAAGAAACTATTAGCAAAGGACTTACAATTTCAACTGCAAAATGATGAAACCTAGCTGCTAATCTAGTAATGCACTTTAAATTATAAAGTGCATCTACCAAAGTGAAAAGCTCATCAGAACAATTAACATGAAAATATTCATAGCAAAGGCACATTTTATAAATATACAGTGTGCGATGGGTAAATTGTCGTCATATTTTAAATTTTTTATTTCACATGTGTGCGTTATTTGTTTTTGATTTTTGATGACTCCCCAGTATATTAGGGTCAGTTGGTCATAACCTGTGAGAAACAGAGCATCATGATGCAATTCACTTCGACAAAAATTTGGAAACAGCATGGTGATTACAAAGGTGACTGGAGTGATCATTAATGATAATGTTATGTCTCCATTCATCTTCCCACAGGACCTCAGACTCAACATGGAGGCCTACATCAAGTGCCTTGAGGAGGTAGTGCTGCTCTGGGTCAAGAGGGTGGCTACTAGAAGACCCTATGTCTGGCAACAGGACTCTGCACCATGCCATACAAGTAGGAGAACAAAGTCATGGCTGTTAGACAATTTCTGTGACTACATCATCCCTTACATAAGGCTACTCCCTGGATTGAAGCCCTTGGGATTATTATATGTGGGGTGCAGTTGAGCAAGAGACCAACAAAACTCCTTATAATGCCAAGCATTGACCTCTATGCCCATTTTCATATACATATTATTAAATAATGCAGCTTAATTAATATTGTAAACTAGTCATTCAAAGAATAAATCAATGAAGTTAATGTAATTAATGGCGAATTCACTTTGCTAACAGATTAAATAAGGCATTAACACACTGGCAACTCACTGAATGACATGATCTTTGTTTTTTATTAATTGTAAAATGGATTAGATGTTCAGTCTGTATTACAAGTACTTTAAAACATTTACCATCCTAAGGCATAGATATTATTTTTTTCTCAATTTCAGGTAATTTTGGGTAAAATTCCAAAATGAAAATGTATGTGATACTTGTTGAAAGATATTTTATTAATAAGTGTGCTATTAAAAAATTTTTTGAGTGTGCAGTAATGCAGCACTAAATTCTTTTACAATATACATATATATATATATATATATATATATATGATACGATGATGGACTTTCCCATCGTTTTCGACGTGTGAGTGTCTTTCAGGTCAGTTTTTATGATTATATGAGACAGGATTTAAAAACAAGTCCACACGAGGGACATACTGAAGGACTGACTGTCATATGGGCTGATGTATTAGTCCAAGATTTAGTGTTGTTTCTTAATTTTCTCGGATGGTTGAGACGATTCTTTTCAAAGTTAGTTATACATCGGTAGCAGGTGTTTCTCCAGTTTGCTCAGTTTTCACCAGCAAGTTCAAACTCCTCCATAAGCATGTTTGCATCATTTAAATTGTATTTAAGTTTGTCCTTGAAGTATAACCAAGTATGGGCTATATTACGTTTACAATGAAAAAGTTTGTTATACATGAGGATTTTTGGCATCGGATCATAACTCATTCTGATGACATGACCAGCCCATCTGAACTGTGACTGCATCAGAAATGATTCAATACCACTGATGCCACATTTGATGAAAAGATCAGGTTTTATATATATATATATATATATATATATATATATATATATATATATATATATATATATATATATATATATAATATTTTCATTAAATATTAGCTCTGTATTCACATTGAGTGCTCAGGATTTCATCCTCCTTGGAATTACCCATTCAGTTTACCAAGTTCTTCATAACTTAATTATATATATATCTATCTATCTATCTATATATATATATATATATATATATATATATATATACATATATATATCAAGTCCACATCTTAGAAGTGATCTGGTAAATCTAAATATTATTTTAAAATAACAGGTTTCACTTTTCTTGAGGTCAACTTCTCATGTATTGACAATTATTGTTGTAAGAGTCTATCAAGATTTTGAAGCATTTGACATGATTTGACATACTGCTCTTATTTAAGTTGAAAGGTTGTGGTATTTTCATACTAATTAAATTGCAAAATGAAAATCATCTTGAATGGCCACTCTTCTAGATCTTTTTTGATTAATGCAGTTGTTTTCCAGGGCTTTATCCTTGAACTTAAGTTGTTCCTAATTTTCATTAATAGTCTCAATTCTGTATCTACGATGATTGCACAACTATTTACTCCTGTCTTCATAGTAAGTCTGATCAATTAATTATATAAAAGAAACCTTTCTACCTTCAATCAGCATGGCTGATGCTAGCCTCCAGAAGAGTAACTTGTTGTGACTCCTTTGGCTACTAATTTCTTTTGGCATGAAATGGAAAGATTAAATTGAATCAATTTTTGGGTCTGCTACTATGAAGGTTTGTTCCCTGTATTGTGCTAGACAATTTTTTCTTGCCAGAAAATCTATCTTACATTTTTATAAGTCTACCATTCATCCATACTTTGAATATTGCTGCCACATATGGTCTGGTGCTTTGGGTATATATTTAGAGATCCTTGATAAAATCCAAAGAGAGAATATGCAATGTCATCTTGTCTTCAGTCATTTTCCTACCACCGTAATATAGATTCCCTGTGCCTTATCTATAAATAATTGCTGCCACATCTGGTCTGGTTCTCCTGTTATACATTTAGAGATTCTTGATAAAATTCAAAGAAGAATCTGCAATATTAATGGTCATGACCTGGTCACATTCAGTCACTTTCCCACCACCATAACATAGATTCCCTGTGCCTTATCTATAAATAATTTCATGCTAATTGTTCTGATAAACTTTCCGCTACTTTATGAATTTGATTGCAAGCTCTTATAATCTTACAGATGAAATAGCTGGATGTAACCATAAGTTCTATACCAACAGTTTCTTTTCTCACACATCTTGCTTGTGGAACTCTCTTCTTGTTTTTATGTTCTTTTTTAACATTGGTAAAATGGTCTCATCATTTGAAATGTGTAAATGAAAACATAATTCAAAGCTAATAGTTTCTTTTCTTGCACTTCTCACTTGTGGAAGCTTCTTGCTTTCCAGTCAAGTTTGATCTTGTTCCTTGATAATGTTTTTCTTTTTCTGATATTCCTTCTCACTCAATACCCGTTACATCTTAGTGGCTTTATTCTCTTACTTGAGGCAAAATTAAATATGAATATCTATTATTCCCTGACCACAGAAATCCTGATTAATAAGAGGGGGAAAAAATCAGTTTCAACAACAAATAAAACCAAGTATTTTTATTGAATCATCAGAGACATTATTGATGTAAGTATTTTTTGCCCATCAGCTGTGATATGATAATTATAAGTTGATATCTAATTTGTCTATAGCCAGAAATAGTTATATAGTTAATAAAATAATTAAGCTTGTATATGATAATGCCTTTCGGAATACATTCTCTTGGCTGGTTCCTAACGCTGGCTTGAATGAATGAAAAATTTAAAAAAAAACAGTCTAAGTACATTAATTAAATCAAATAAGTAGGATTCTTTGCTTGTGTTTCTACTTATCTTGGCATTTAACTGCTTTTGCTAGTCGTGGGCATAATGAAAGCTATATCTGACAGCAAAGCCTCTGATCGGGAGATTGGAGGTTTTGAAGACTGTGGAGCCACCTTTTAATTGCTATTGTTCCCAGTTCCAGCCTAGTCCAGGGGTAGTAACACCTGTTAGAGTCTTAACTATGGGCATATTGTGAACCCCACCTCCCCAAGATAAAAGCAAAAATCTATGAAAGTATAAAAATACATTTTTATATTAGGATTACCAACAATACATTTTATAGCAAGATGAACAGCAGCACATTCTATCTGTACTTGAAGCCATAAAATTGTTTTCAAAATATTTAGATTTTGGCATTAAAAAGCTCACAGAAGTTGACATGCTGTTAAACAAAATCAAGCAATCAACATGAAAGGACTGTTTCAGGACATTAATTCATATAATATCCTACAATTTCTTAAAGAAATATTTGAAATATAACTTCCACAAACACACATATCACTGTCTCTAGTAATCATGTCCACACAAACATGTATATGCACAAAAGCTGAGTATCATCTACCATATATTCCATTGTGAAAGCAGAATAACATATATCAAGCACCTAAGAAAATTAAATTTCAGTATTAAATGACCTATAAGGAGTTGATATGTTGTTAAATAAATCAGTCAATCAATAATTTATATTTTACATTAAGTCATGGTATACATTGATTGTTTTCTTATTAAAAAATAAAAAAATGTATGATCAGTCACAAGTCCTGTAACACATTAGCGTCAAAGGGGCACAGCACATACTTCAGCTGCAGTAGCAGTGTTGTTTCCTGAGCAAGAACCTTCTCCTCTCCAAAATGGTTTGAATTCAGAGTTTCCCTTCTCCTAGACCAGTTGCCAACCAAGGCTATAGGATCCAGTCTGTCCTGCTATTTTACTTACAGCTGGGGTGAGATTTATCTATGTAAGTATAATGTTTCTGTATATTCACATAAACAGAAACACATATTTACATAATATTTTTGTATATATTTTTTGCCAATGGAAAAGGTATGAATCCATCTCCAGAGATGGACTCATACTTTTTCCATAAGTAAATGTAATGAAATTGACTGGATAAATCTATGCCAATAGCCAGACATGCCATTCTGGGCTGAATGTTGGTCTTAACACTTTCACTGCTACTCATTTGCCCAGTGCTGCTCACATCCGGCCAGCCATTTTTAAAGAAAATGCCAAATTTCAACCTCCATATTTTATTACACAAAAAACTGGCACCAGTGTGTTTTACAGCCTTCCATTTTTATGGATATACCTGGGAATGACTTACCAGATTAGTAATGGGTATACACATGATATCTTTTGAAGCATTGTCCTTTGTGATTTTACGATAGATAGCGCAACGGGACACTCATAACAGCGGTATGCAAAAAAACGTAGGTTTCCGTACTTAGCCAGCTGGAGCAAGATAAGAAAAACAAAGATCTCTGTAGTTAGCAGCCGAAGTGTTAACTGTTCACTCTGTAATGTTTGATCAATGCTGTCAATATTCACTACCAAATTAAATGCCTTGACAAGGAAGAAGATTATGTTGAAAAAATACTTGTGCAAATGGTTTTTCCATCATGAGATAATTATTGTACCTATGTTTATATATATTTTTACATAGTGATTTGAATGTATACACTTATGTAAATATGTGTTTCTGTTTATGTGAATATACAGAAACATTATACTTACATAGTGTGCACACACAGAACAATTAGTAGCAGCAATGACTTATATTAGCTTTTATTTTTTCATCACATTCCTAATGGGAGAGGAATCTACATCGACTTAGTATTTAGTCAGAGGCCTTTTAAATTGTTTAAACTGGATCAAAGATTGTCCATAGTTTTAGATAGTTTTTAAGAAGCTTCTCACAAAAAGGCGCTAGAATTTGGGCCTATCTGTAAGTCTCTTTATTCACAAATAGTTTTTAATTTATGTCCACCTACATTTTATTGTGATTAGGTCTTTATGATGACTGTTCTAAGACTTTTACTTTTGTCCTCAAGCTATTTTACTATTACTTTGTATGTTTGCTTGAAGTCATCGTTCAATCGGGAGGCCCATTGGCAAACATCTCTTAACTTTCTGACTAAAGTTTTGAGATATTTCTTCGATAAATTTTCATAAATTTTTACCTATTGATGCCTTCTATTTTGTGAATTGCATCAATCCCCGCTTCCGCATCAGACCATCTCCATGCTGCTAGTGGTGGTGGTAGTGTATATATATATATATATATATATGTAAAACCAAGCATAATATTTTTTCTAAATAAATCCACATTACAACCAAAAACGTTTGCGGCACCTCTCTTCTCTTCTTTTTAATATACATACTTTTCTCTCGTTGAACCACTACAACATATTTCTTTTTTATATATATATATATATATATATATATATATATATATATATATATATTACACAAGAAAATCCAAAATTACCTTATATGGTGGTGGTGGGAGGTATAACCAATGAGAAATACATTAGTCTTATTCAACATTGACCTTCTTTTTTGTGGATCAGTTTTATATTACTAGGATCCACTTGGATTATATACCAACAGATTTATTACCTGAATATATATATATATATATATATATATATATATATATATATATATTTTCTTTTAAGCAAATTGCTCCAAGTAAGGTGGGAGTGCCACTAGCACGCAAGGGGTTACAGAGAGTAAGAGTAAAGAGGAGCATTTTGGAAAAGGATAAAGAGAAGGACAGGAATCAAGGTCAAAGCATTAGAAGATGTCAATTGTCATTACACTTAAATATTTGCAGATTATAAGCAAGTAATAGGAAGGGAGTTCCACTGACAGGAGGTGCAAGATAAGAAGCTGTTGCAGTAGAAGAGACAGGTACATTTAGTCATTTCGACAGTGAAATGGTAAAACCAACATGCCAACCCTGTAACATGCTTAAATTCATGCAGTTTGGGAACCAATGAAAGTCGCTTGTCAAAAGAGTTGCACTGAACATATTTGTAGAAAAGACAGAGAGATGCCACAACACGTCTGTGAGATAATGGCTGTAGATAAGAATAGATTGTCTCTGGATTTCGTTGAGGAACTCGAGATGAACAGTGGAAGCACCAGATCATATATGGCAACAGTATTCTATGCAAGGATGAATGGCTGATTTGTAGATTTGAAGGATGGACTAAGGTGAGAAAAACCTTCTGGTGTAACATATATATATATTTCTCCAGCAAGACATTTATTTCTGTAGTTTACTGCTACCAGCAAGCAGAAATATTTCTCCTCCCGAGGATGGCCATTTCGGCCGAAACTAGTCAAGGAATCTAAATGAAATAATAATAAAAAAACGAAAGAATATTAATCTACAACCCAGTGTGTCTGAAGATTTTAATTTTTAATATTTTTTTTTGTTCAAAATATATATATATATACATATATATATATATATATATATATATATATATATATATATATATATATATATATATGTATGTATGAAAATCTGCTACTCAACAGTTTCTTGCAATAACAATCATTAGGTGGATTTAATATTATATCCACCAGATGATTTTTTATTTTTTTATTGAAACTCTCTTAGGAGCTGATGATAGCCGCAGTCAGAACGGCTTGAAATAGACTATACTATGTTGAGCTAATTTTTGTTTTTTTTCTGTAAAATGCATATATATATATATATATATATATATATATATATATATATATATATATATATACACACACACACACACATATATTGGAAGCTCAACTCCAGCCAGGCACCCTTTTTCTTGTGTATAATATATTCCCTTGGATGAGAAGTTACTGTCTAAATATTCAGGAGTATATTATTTAAGATTTTTTTTAGATATTTCTCTTTTAGAAAATTGTGTCCCTCCATCTGCACATCAAAGCTTCCAGCATCTGATATTCCTAAGCAGTCACCCATCTAGGTATTGACCAAGCTCGATGTTGCTTAATTTTGGTGATCGGGTGCTAATGGTGAAGTCATGTAACCTGATTTTAAATAATTTCTTTTTTTTCAAATCCTTCCATTTCCTCGCCTCCCTTTTCATGCTACTTCAACAGATTTGATTGAAAAGAGATTTCCCAAACATTTCAACACTTTCTTTCAATTCCTTGAATCACTCACTTCTTCTCCATCCCTCCAGCAGGTCACATGATCATCTGCAGGGAAGACTCTCAAAGACTAATAAAAGATAATGCTGATACATTTGGATAAAAGACTTGTATCCTACATGAAAGATGTGTAATAATAGATTATTTTGCACGTTTTGGGGTTTTTTTGTTTTTTTTTGATGAATTTTGTCCTCTGATAGGAAAATGTTAAAACAACAAGAATGTTTAAGAATTTTAATGCTTATTCTTCTTGTTTCTTAATCTTTTTAGGTTACAAGAACGTTTTTATCTAAGCAGTTCTAAGTGCCTGTAAAATCACTTATGCAATATGTCTGACTTTTGTGTGACAAATAAAACACTTTTAACTCAAGGTAATTATAAGCTATTATCTTTGTTGAGGCAAATTTGCAAACTATGCTACTTAGGCTTCCATTTTGTTCCACCTTCTCATTTCATTCTTTTTTTTTTTTTCATTTTTTTTTTTTTCATTTATTGTATTTTCCTTGACCTCTCTTCATGTATTTCAGCTGTTTCTTTCTTCATTTCTGCAATTTCCTTTCTGTCATATTTTCACCAGGTTATTTTCTCTTTTTCACCAATTTTTCTTTTTACTTTTCTCTCTTTCTCATGCTCTTTCCTTGTATTCATTATGTCTTTTATTCTTTTCTTGCACTCCTTCTCTTTCCTGTATCACTATCTGAATCCATTTTGAATTTTTCTGATTATAACGATTCATTAAACTGTCCTATCTCCCTCTTTTTATCTCTTTCTCTGACCTTTCTTTCCATATCTCTATCTTTTCCTCTTTCTCTAACCTTTCTTTCCTTATTCCTCTCTTTTCCTCTTTCTCTGACCTTTCTTTCCTTATTCCTCTTTTTTCCTCTTTCTCTGACCTTTCTTTCCATATCTCTATCTTTTCCTCTTTCTCTAACCTTTCTTTCCTTATTCCTCTTTTTTCCTCTTTCTCTGACCTTTCTTTCCATATCTCTATCTTTTCCTCTTTCTCTAACCTTTCTTTCCTTATTCCTCTTTTTTCCTCTTTCTCTGACCTTTCTTTCCATATCTCTATCTTTTCCTCTTTCTCTAACCTTTCTTTCCTTATTCCTCTCTTTTCCTCTTTCTCTAACCTTTCTTTCCTTATTCCTCTCTTTTCCTCTTTCTCTGACCTTTCTTTCCTTATTCCTCACTTTTCCTCTTTCTCTGACCTTTCTTTCCATATCTCTATCTTTTCCTCTTTCTCTGACCTTTCTTTCCATATCTCTATCTTTTCCTCTTTCTCTAACCTTTCTTTCCTTATTCCTCTTTTTCCTCTTTCTCTGACCTTTCTTTCCATATCTCTATCTTTTCCTCTTTCTCTAACCTTTCTTTCCTTATTCCTCTCTTTTCCTCTTTCTCTAACCTTTCTTTCCTTATTCCTCTCTTTTCCTCTTTCTCTAACCTTTCTTACCCTTATTCCTCTTTTTTCCTCTTTCTCTGACCTTTCTTTCCTTATTCCTCACTTTTCCTCTTTCTCTGACCTTTCTTTCCATATCTCTATCTTTTCCTCTTTCTCTAACCTTTCTTTCCTTATTCCTCTTTTTTCCTCTTTCTCTGATTTTTTCTTTTCCATATCTCTATCTTTTCCCTTTCTCTAACCTTTCTTTCCTTATTCCTTTTTTTTTCCTCTTTCTCTGATTTTTCTTTCCTTATCTCTATCTTTCCCTTTTCTCTCCTTTTTTTCCTTGTTTCTTTTTCTCTTTTCCTCTTTCTCTAACCTTTCTTTCCTTATTCCTCTCTTTTCCTCTTTCTGTAACCTTTCTTTCCTTATTCCTCTGTTTTCCTCTTTCTCTAACCTTTCTTTCCTTATTCCTCTCTTTTCCTCTTTCTCTAACCTTTCTTTCCTTATTCCTCTCTTTTCCTCTTTCTCTGACCTTTCTTTCCTTATTCCTCTTTTTTCCTCTTTCTCTTTCCCTTTTTTCCACTCTCTATCTTTTCCTCTTTCTCTAACCTTTCTTTTCCTTATTCCTCTTTTTTTTTTTCTAACCTTTCTTTCCTTATTCCTCTTTTTTTCCTCTTTCTCTAAGCTTTCTTTTCCTTATTCCTCTTTTTCCTCTTTCTCTGACCTTTTCTTTCCTTATTCCTCTCTTTTCCTCTTTTCTCTTCTTTTTCTTTCCTTATCTCTATCTTTTCCTCTTTTCTCTAACCTTTTCTTTCCTTATTCCTCTTTTTCCTCTTTCTCTTCTTTTTTCTTTCCTTATCTCTTTCTTTTCCTCTTTCTCTAACCTTTCTTTCCTTATTCCTTTTTCCTCTTTCTCTGACCTTTCTTTCCCATATCTCTATCTTTTCCTCTTTCTCTAACCTTTTCTTTCTTATTCTTTCTTTTCCTCTTTCTCTGACCTTTCTTTCCTTATTTCTTTTCCTCTTTTCTAACCTTTTCTTTCCTTATTTCTCTTTTCCTCTTTTTAACCTTTCTTTCCTTATTTCCTCTTTTCTTCTTTTTTAACTTCTTCTTTCCTTATTTTTTTTTCTTTCTCTTTCTCTTTCCTTTTCTTTTTTCTCTTTTTTCCCTTTTTCCTTTCCTTTTCTTTTTTATTCCTCTCTTTTCCTCTTTCTCTAACCTTTTTTCCTTATTCCTCTTTTTTTTCTCTTTCTCTAACCTTTCTTTCTTTTCTCATTTTTCTTTTCTTTGTCTTGTTTCTTTTTCCTTGTTTCTTTCTCTTTTCCTCTTTCTTTAATTTTTCTTCCTTATTCCTTTCTTTTCCTCTTTCTCTGACCTTTCTTTTCCTTATTCCTCTTTTTCTCTTTTTCTCTGACCTTTCTTTCCATATCTCTATCTTTTCCTTTTTCTCCTTTTAACCTTTTCTTTTCCTTCTTTTCTTTTTTTTTCCTCTTTTCTGACTTTTTCTTTTTTCCTTATCTCTATTTTTTCCTCTTTCTCTAACCTTTTTTTTCCTTATTCCTCTCTTTTCCTCTTTCTTCTAACCTTTTCTTTTTCCTTATTCCTCTTTTCCTCTTTCTCTTTTCTTTCTATCTCCCCTTTTCTTTCTTTTTTCCTCTTTCTTTTACCTTTCTTTCCTTCTTTCTTTTCCTTTTCCTCTTTCTCTGACCTTTCTTTCCCATTCTCTCTTTTCCTCTTTCTCTAACCTTTCTTTCTTATTCCTCTTTTTTTTCTCTGACCTTTCTTTTTATCTTATCTTTTTCTTTCTCTAATTTTTCTTTTCTTTCCTTTTTTTTCTCTTTCTCTTTCTTTTTTCTTTATCTCTATTTTTCCTCTTTCTCTAACCTTTCTTTCCTTTTTCCTTTTCTTTTTCTCTTTTTCTTATTTTTCTTTTTTTTATCTTGTTTCTTTTCCTCTTTTACTTCTTCTTTTCTTTCCTTATTCCTTTCTTTTTCCTCTTTCTCTTTTTTTTTCTTTCTTATTCCTCTTTTTTTTTTCTTTTCTTTCCTTTTCTTTCCTTTTCCTCTTTTCCTCTTTCTTCTTTTTTTTTCTTTCCTTATTCTTGTTTCTTTTTTCCTTTTTCTCTGACCTTTCTTTTCCTTGTTTCTTTTCTCTTTTCCTCTTTCTCTTATTTTTCTTTCTTTATTCATTTCTTTTCTTCTTTCTCTGACTTCTTCTTTCCTTGTTTCTTTTCTTTTCTCTTTTTCTTATTTTTCTTTTCTTCCTCTTTTCTTTCCTTTCTTTTCCTTATTCATTCTTTTTTCCTCTTTCTTGACCTTTTCTTTCCATATCTCTATTTTTTCCTCTTTCTCTAACCTTTTTTCCTTATTCCTTTTTTTTCCTCTTTTCTTGACCTTTCTTTCTTTTTCTATCTTTTCCTCTTTCTCTAATTTTTCTTTCCTTATTTTTCTTTTTTCCTTTTTCTCTGACCTTTCTTTGTTTATTTTCTTCTTTTTTCTTTCTCTTTCTTTTTTTCCTTTTCCTCTTTTTTTCCTTTTTTCTTTTTCTTTCTTCTTTCCTTTTCTCTTTTTCTCTTTTCTTTTTTTCTTTTTTCTTTCTCTTTTCCTCTTTCTCTAACCTTTCTTTCCTTATTCTCTTTTTTTTTTCTAACCTTTCTTTCCTTTTTTCTCTTTTTTTCTTTTCCTCTTTCTTCTTATTCCTTTTTCCTCTTTCTTACTTGTTCCTCTTTTTTCTTTTTCCTTTCTTTCTTCTTTTCCTTCTTTCTTTTTCTCTTTTCCTTATTTCTCTTTTTTTCTTTTCTCCTTATTTTTTTCTCTTTCTTTCTTGTTTTTTCCTTCATTTTTCTTCTTCTTTCCTTCTTTTCTTTTCTTTTTCCTCTTTCTCTTATTTTTTTCTTTCCTTATCTTGTTTCTTTTCTTCATTTTCTAACTTCTTCTTTCCTTATTCCTTTTTTCTCTTTTCTGACTTTTCTTATTTTTCCTTTTTTTTTCTTTTTCTCTCTTTCATTTTTTACTTCTTCTTTTTCTTGTTTCTCTTTTTTTCTTTTTCCTCTTTCTCTTATTTTTTCCTCTTTTTTTAACCTGTTTCTTTCCTTCATTTCTCTTTTTCTTTTCTTCTTTTTTCTCTTTTTCTTTCTCTTATTTTCTCTTTTTCTTTCCTTTTTTTTCTTCTTCTTTCCTTGTTTTTTTCTTTTCCTTTCTCTTTTTTTTTCTTTTTCTGACTTTTCTTTTCTTTCCTTCTCTTTTCTTTTCCTCTTTTCTTTTCTCTTTTCTTTCTCTTTTTTTCCTTTCTTCTTTTTCCTTCTTTCTTTCCTTCTTCTTTCCTTTTCCTCTTTTCTTTCCTTTTTTTCTTTCCTTATTTCTCTCTTTTCCTCTTTTTCTTCTTTACTCTTTCTTTCTTTTTCTTTCCTCTTTTTCTTTTTTTTTTTTCTTTCTTTTCCTTTTCCTTCTTTTTTCTTCTTTTTTCTAACCTTTCTTTTCTCTTTCTCTCTTTCTTTTTTTCTCTTTCTTCTTGTTTTTTCTTTCATTTTATTTCTCTTTTTCCTTCTTTCTCTTTCTTTTCTTTATTTTTCTCTATTTTTTTCCTTTTTGACCTTTTTTTCTTTCCTTTTCTTTTTTTTTTTCCTCTTTTTCCTCTTTCTCTTATTTTTTCTTTCTTTTTTTCCTTTTTTTTTCTTTTTCTTTTCTTTTTCTTTTTCTTTTTTCTCTTTCCTCTTTCTCTTATTTTCCTTTTTTTTTTCTGACCTTTCCTTCATTTTACTTCTTTTTTCCTTTTTCTTTTTTCTTTCCTTTTTCTCTCCTTTTTTATATTTGTTTTTTTTCTTGTTTCTTTCTTTCTTTTTTCCTTTTCTTTCCTTGTTTTTTCTTTTTTTTTTTCCTCTTTCTTTTATTTTTCTTTTTCTTCTTTTTTGTTTTTTTCTCTTTCTTTTACTTTTTCTTTCCTTTTTCCTTTTTTTTCCTCTTTCCTTCATTTTCTTCTTTCTTTGTTTATTTTTCTCTTTTTTCCTCTTATTTTTCTCTACTTCTTTCTTTCATTCATTTTACTTCTTTTCTTTCCTTATTTCTTTTTCCTCTTTCTCTTATTTTTTCTTTTTTTCCTTGTTTCTTTCCTTCATTTTTTCTTCTTCTTTCTTTGTTTCTTTTTTTTTTTTTTCTTTTTCTTTCTTTTTTTTTCTTTATTCCTCTTGTTTCTTTCCTTCATTTTTTTTCTTTCTTTTCCTTTTTCTTTTTCTTTTCTCTTTCTCTTTCTTTTTTCTTTATTCTCTTTCTTTTTTTTTTCCTTTTTTACTTCTTCTTTCATGTTTCTTTTTCTTTTTTCCTCTTTCTCTTATTTTTCTCTTTTTTTTTCTTTCTTTCATTTTACTTCTTCTTTTTTTTCTTTTCTTTTTCTCTTTATTCTTTTTTCTTTCCTTTTTCTTTCTTTTTTTTTCTTTTTCTTTCCTTGTTTCTTTTTTTTCTTCTTATTTCCTTTTTTTTTTTTTTTTTTCCTCTTTTTTCTTCTTTTCCTCTTTCTTTCTTTTTCTTTTCCTTCATTTTCCTTCTTTTTCTCTTTCTTTCTTTTTTTTTTCTCTTTTTCCTCTTTCTTTTCTCTCTTTCTCTTCTTTTTTCTCTTTCTTTTTTCTTTTCCTTCTTTTTCTTTTTTTTCCTCTTTTTCCTCTTTCTTTTTTTTTTCTTTCCTTATTTTTCTTTTTCCTCTTTTTCTGACTTTTCTTTTCTCTTTTCTTTCTTTTTTATTTTTTTCTTAACCTTTTCTTCTTTTCCTTTTCTTTCCTTTTTTTTTCTCTTTCCTTTTTTTATTTTTCCCTTTTCATTTCTTTTCTTTTTACTTCTTCTTTTCCTCTTTCTCCTCTTTTCTCTTTCTCTTATTTTTCTCTTTTTTTCTTTCTCTTCTTTTTTTCCTTCTTTTCCTTTCTCTTTTTCTCTTTTTCTTGTTTTTCTTTCTTTTTTTACTTCTTTCTTTCCTCTCATTTTTCTTTCTTATTTTTTTTTTCCTTGTTTCTTTTTCATTTTTTTTCTTTCTTTCCTTATCTTTTCTCTTTTTCCTTTTCTTATTTTTCTTTCTTTATTTTTTTTCCTTCATTTTTTCTTCTTCTTCTTTGTTTCTTTTCTCTTTTCCTCTTTCTCTTATTTTTTTTTCTTACTTGTTTTTCCTTCATTTTTCTTCTTCTTTCCTTTCTTTTCTCTTTTTTCCTCTTTCTCTTATTTTTCTCTTTCCTTTTCTTTCCTTCATTTTACTTCTTCTTTCCTTGTTTCTTTTCTTTTTCCTTTCTCTCTTTTTTCTCTTTCTTACTTGTTTTTTCTTTCCTTCATTTTACTTCTTCTTTCCTTGTTTCTTTTTCTCTTTTCTCTTTCTCTTTTTTTTCTTTCTTACTTGTTTCTTTCCTTCATTTTACTTCTTCTTTTCTTGTTTCTTTTTCTCTTTCCTCTTTCTCTTATTTTTTTCTTTTTCTTACTTTTTTTTCCCTTCATTTTACTTTTCTTTCCTTGTTTCTTTTTCTCTTTTTTTTCTTTCTCTTATTTTTCTCTTTTTTCTTGTTTCTTTCCTCATTTTACTTTTCTTTCCTTGTTTCTTTTCTCTTTTTCTCTTTTCCTTTTTCTTTCTTATTTTTTTTTTCCTTCTTTTTTCCTTCTTTCCTTGTTTCTTTTCTTCTTTCTTTTATTTTTCTTTCTTTCTTCTTTCTTTTTTTCATTTTTTCTTTTTTTTCTTTTTCCTCTTTTTTCTCTTATTTTTCTTTCTTTCTTGTTTCTTTCCTTCATTTTACTTCTTCTCTTTTCCTTTTTTCTTTTTCCTCTTTCTCTTCTTTTCTTTTATTCCTCTTTTTTTTCTTTTTTACCTTTTTTTCTTTTCTTTTTCTCTTTTTTACTTTTCTTTCCTTATTTTCTTTTCTCTTTTCCTCTTTCTTTCTTTTTTCTTTTTTCTTTCTTTTTTTCTTTTTCCTCATTTTTTCTTTTCTTTCCTTGTTTCTTTTTCTCTTTTCCTCTTTCTCTTTTTTTTCTTTTCTTACTTGTTTTTTTCCTTCTTTTTACTTCTTCTTTCCTTGTTCTTTTCTCTTTTCCTCTTTCTCTCTCTTTTTTTCTTTCTTACTTGTTTCTTTCTTTCATTTTTTACTTCTTCTTTCCTTGTTTCTTTTCTCTTTTCTCTTATTTTTCTCTTTCTTCCTCTTTCTTTCCTTCATTTTACTTCTTCTTTCCTTGTTTCTTTTTTCTTTTCCTCTTTCTCTTATTTTTTCTCTTTCTTACTTGTTTCTTTCCTTCATTTTTACTTCTTCTTTCCTTGTTTTCTTTTTCTCTTTTCCTCTTTCTCTTTTTTTTTTCTCTTTCTTTCTTGTTTCTTTCCTTTTTTTTTCCTTCTTCTTTATTTTTGTTTCTTTTTCTCTTTTTCCTCTTTTCCTCTTATTTTTTCTCTTTCTTTACTTATTTTCTTTCCTTCATTTTACTTCTTCTTTCCTTATTTTTCTCTTTTCCTCTTTCTCTTATTTTTTCTCTTTCTTACTTGTTTCTTTCCTTCATTTTACTTCTTCTTTCCTTGTTTTCTTTTTTTCCTCTTTCTCTTATTTTTTTCTTTTTCTTACTTGTTTCTTTCCTTTTTCCTTCTTCTTTCCTTGTTTCTTTTTTCTCTTTTTCTCTTTCTCTTATTTTTTTTTTCTTACTAACCTTTTTTTTCCTTCATTTTTCTTCTTCTTTCCTTGTTTCTTTTCTCTTTTCCTCTTCTCTTATTTTTTTCTCTTTCTTTCCTTATTTCTTTCTTTTTTCTTTCTTCTTTCCTTTTTTTCTTTTTATTTCTCTTTTTTCTTTTTTTTTATTTGTTTCTTTCCTTCATTTTTCTTCTTCTTTCCTTTTTCTTTTTCTTTTTCTTTCTCTATTTTTTTCTTTTCCTTTTTTCCTTCATTTTTACTTCTTCTTTCCTTGTTTCTTTTTTCTTTCCTCTTTCTCTTATTTTTTCTCTTTCTTTCTTTTTCTTTCCTTCATTTTCTTCTTTCTTTCCTTGTTTCTTTTTCTCTTTTCCCTTTCTCTTATTTTTTCCTCTTTTCTTACTTGTTTCTTTCCTTCATTTTTTCTTCTTCTTTCCTTTTTTCTTTTTCTCTTTTCCATATTCTCTTATTTTTCTCTTTCTTTTTGTTCTTCTTTCCTTCATTTCCCTTCTTCTTTCCTTTTTTTCTTTTCTGTTTTTTCTTTTTTTCTCTTTTTTTCTCTTTCTTTCCTTTTTTTTTTTTCCTCTTTCTTTCTCTTTTCTTTCCTTTTTTCTTTTCTCTTTCCTCTTTCTCTTATTTTTCCTTTCTTACTTTTTCTTTCCTTCATTTTTACTTCTTCTTTCCTTGTTTCTTTTTTCTTTCCTTTCCTCTTTCTTTTTTCTCTTTCTTTACTTGTTTCTTTCTTTTTTTTTCTTTTTCTTTCCTTTTCTTTTCTCTTTTCCTCTTTCTCTTATTTTTCTTTTTTCTTTCTTTCTTTTTTTTTCCTTCTTTCTTCTTCTTTCCTTTTTCTTTTCTCTTTTCCTCTTTCTCTTATTTTTTCTCTTTCTTTGTTTTCTTTCCTTCATTTTTACTTCTTCTTTCCTTGTTTCTTTTTCTCTTTTCCTCTTTTCTTTTTTTTCTCTTCTCTTGTTTCTTTCCTTCATTTTTACTTCTTCTTTCCTTGTTTCTTTTTCTCTTTTTCCTCTTTTCTTATTTTTTTCTCTTTCTTACTTTTTTTTTCCTTCATTTTTACTTCTTCTTTTCCTTGTTTCTTTTTCTCTTTTCCTCTTTCTCTTATTTTTTCTTTTTCTTCTTTTTTCTTTCCTTCATTTTACTTCTTCTTTTCCTTGTTTCTTTTTCTCTTTTCCTCTTTCTCTTTTTTTTCTTTTTTTTACTTGTTTCTTTCCTTCATTTTTACTTCTTCTTTCCTTGTTTCTTTTCTCTTTTCTCTCTTTCTCTTATTTTCCTTGTTTCTTTCCTTCATTTTACTTCTTCTTTTCTTGTCCTTTTTTCTCTTTTCCTCTTTCTATTTTTTCTCTTTCTTTTTTCTTTCTTTCCTTCTTTTTTTTACTTCTTCTTTCCTTGTTTCTTTTTCTCTTTTCCTCTTTCTCTTTTTTTTCTCTTTCTTACCTTGTTTCTTTCCTTCATTTTTCTTCTTCTTTCCTTCTTTCTTTTCTCTTTTCCTCTTTCTCTTATTTTTCTCTTTCTTACTTGTTTCTTTCCTTCATTTTTACTTCTTCTTTCCTTGTTTCTTTTTCTTTTCCTCTTTCTCTTATTTTTCTCTTTCTTACTTGTTTCTTTCCTTCATTTTTTACTTCTTTTTTCCTTGTTTCTTTTCTCTTTTCCTCTTTCTCTTATTTTTTCTCTTTCTTATTTGTTTCTTTCCTTCATTTTTACTTCTTCTTTTCCTTGTTTTCTTTTTCTTTTCCTCTTTCTCTTATTTTTCTCTTTCTTACTTGTTTCTTTCCTTCATTTTTACTTCTTCTTTCCTTGTTTCTTTTTCTCTTTTCCTCTTTCTTTTTTTTCTCTTTCTTTTTTTTTTTCTTTCCTTCATTTTACTTCTTCTTTCCTTGTTTCTTTTCTCTTTTTCTTTTTTTCTTTTTTTTTCTCTTTCTTACTTCTTTTCTTTTCCCTCATTTTTTCTTCTTCTTTCCTTTTTTTTTTCTCTTTTCTTTCTTTCTTATTTTTTCTCTTTTCTTTCTTGTTTTTTCTTTCCTTCATTTTACTTCTTCTTTCCTTGTTTCTTTTCTCTTTTCCTCTTTCTCTTATTTTTTTCTTTTCTTTCTTTTTTTTTCCTTCATTTTTACTTCTTCTTTCCTTGTTTCTTTTCTCTTTTCCTCTTTCTCTTATTTTTTTTCTCTTTCTTACTTGTTTCTTTCCTTCATTTTACTTCTTCTTTCCTTGTTTCTTTTCTCTTTTCCTCTTTCTCTTATTTTTCCCTTTCTTTTTGTTTCTTTCTTTTTTTTACTTCTTCTTTCCTTGTTTCTTTTTCTTTTCCTCTTTCTCTTTTTTCTTTTCTTTTTTTTTCTTTTCTTTCCTTTTTTTACTTCTTCTTTTTGTTTCTTTTCTCTTTTCCTCTTTCTCTTATTTTTCTCTTTCTTACTTTTTTTCTTTCTTCATTTTTACTTCTTCTTTCCTTGTTTCTTTTTTTTCTTTCTTTCTCTTTTTTTTTTTTTTTCTTTCTTTTCTTTTCTTTCTTTTTACTTCTTCTTTCTTTGTTTCTTTTTCTCTTTTCCTCTTTCTCTTATTTTTTCTCTTTCTTACTTGTTTTCTTTCCTTCATTTTTTCTTTTCTTTCCTTGTTTCTTTTCTCTTTTCCTCTTTCTCTTATTTTTCTCTTTCTTACTTGTTTCTTTCCTCTTTTTTTACTTCTTCTTTCCTTGTTTCTTTTTTTCTCTTTTCCTTTCTCTTATTTTTCTCTTTCTTACTTGTTTCTTTCCTTTTTTTTTACTTCTTCTTTCCTTTTCTTTTTCTCTTTTCCTCTTTCTCTTATTTTTCTCTTTCTTACTTGTTTCTTTCCTTCTTTTTTACTTCTTCTTTCCTTGTTTCTTTTCTCTTTTTCCTTTTTTTTTTTTTTCTTTCTTTTTCTTTCCTTCATTTTACTTCTTCTTTCCTTGTTTCTTTTCCTTTTCTTTTTTTATTTTTCTCTTTCTTCTTGTTTTTCCTTTTTCTTCTTCTTTTTTTTCCTCTTTCTCTTATTTTTCTCTTTCTTACTTGTTTTTCCTTCTTTTTTACTTCTTCTTTTCCTCTTTTTTTTCTCTTTTCCTCTTTCTCTTATTTTTTTCTCTTTCTTTTTCTTTCTTTCCTTCTTTTTACTTCTTCTTTCCTTGTTTCTTTTTCTCTTTTCCTCTTTCTCTTATTTTTTCTTTTCTTACTTGTTTCTTTCCTTCATTTTTTACTTCTTCTTTTTCCTTGTTTCTTTTCTCTTTTCCTCTTTCTCTTATTTTTTTCTTTTTTTACTTGTTTCTTTCCTTCATTTTACTTCTTCTTTCCTTGTTTCTTTTTCTCTTTTCCTCTTTCTCTTATTTTTTCTCTTTCTTACTTGTTTCTTTCCTTCATTTTTACTTCTTCTTTCCTTGTTTCTTTTCTCTTTTCCTCTTTCTCTTTTTTTTCTTTCTTACTTGTTTCTTTCCTTCATTTTACTTCTTCTTTCCTTGTTTCTTTTCTCTTTTCCTCTTTCTCTTATTTTTCTCTTTCTTACTTTTTCTTTCTTCATTTTTACTTCTTCTTTCCTTTTTCTTTTTTCTCTTTTCCTTTCTTTCTTTTCTCTTTCTCTTTCTTTCTTTCCTTCATTTTCCTTCTTCTTTCCTTTTTCTTTTTTCTCTTTTTCTCTTTCTCTTATTTTTTCTCTTTCTTCTTTTTCTTTTTTCATTTTTTACTTCTTCTTTCCTTGTTTCTTTTCTCTTTTCCTCTTTCTCTTTTTTTCTCTCTTTCATCTTGTTTCTTTTCCTTCTTTTTTTACTTCTTCTTTCCTTGTTTCTTTTTCTTTTTCTCTTTCCTCTTTTTTCTCTTTTCCTTTTTACTTGTTTCTTTCCTTCATTTTTACTTCTTCTTTCCTTGTTTCTTTTTCTCTTTTCCTCTTTCTCTTATTTTTTCTCTTTCTTACTTGTTTCTTTCCTTCATTTTTACTTCTTCTTTCCTTGTTTCTTTTTCTCTTTTCCTCTTTCTCTTATTTTTTCTCTTTCTTACTTGTTTCTTTCCTTCATTTTTACTTCTTCTTTCCTTGTTTCTTTTTCTCTTTTCCTCTTTCTCTTATTTTTTCTCTTTCTTACTTGTTTCTTTCCTTCATTTTTACTTCTTCTTTCCTTGTTTCTTTTTCTCTTTTCCTCTTTCTCTTATTTTTCTCTTTCTTACTTGTTTTTCCTTTTTTTCTTTTTCTTCTTCTTTCCTTTTTCTTTTTTTCTCTTTTCTTTCTCTTATTTTTCTCTTTCTTTTGTTTCTTTCCTTCATTTTACTTCTTCTTTTCCTTGTTTCTTTTCTCTTTTTCCTCTTTCTCTTTTTTTCTCTTTTTTCTTTTTTTTCTTTCATTTTACTTCTTCTTTTCCTTGTTTCTTTTCCTTTTCCTCTCTTATTTTTCTCTTTCTTCCTTTGTTTCTTTCCTTCATTTTTTTCTTCTTCTTTCTTGTTTTTTTTTCTCTTTTCCTCTTTCTCTTATTTTTTCTCTTTCTTACTTGTTTTCTTTCTTTTTTACTTCTTCTTTCCTTGTTTCTTTTTTCTTTTCCTCTTTCTCTTATTTTTCTCTTTCTTACTTTTTCTTTCCTTCATTTTTTACTTCTTCTTTCCTTGTTTCTTTTTCTTTTTCCTCTTTCTCTTATTTTTTCTCTTTTTACTTGTTTCTTTCCTTCATTTCTCTTTTTTTCTTTCCTTTTGTTTCTTATTTTTCTCTTTCTTTTTTTTTCTCTTTCTTACTTGTTTCTTTCCTTCTCTTATTTTCCTTCTTCTTTCTCTTTTCTTTCTTCATTTTTTTTTCTTTCTTTTCCTCTTTTCTCTTATTTTTTCTCTTATTTGTTTCTTTCCTTCATTTTTACTTCTTCTTTCCTTTTTCTTTTTTCTCTTTTCCTCTTTCTCTTATTTTTTTCTCTTTCTTACTTGTTTCTTTCCTTCATTTTTTACTTCTTTCTTTCCTTGTTTCTTTTTCTCTTTTCCTCTTTCTTTTTTTTTCTCTTTCTTACTTGTTTCTTTCTTTCATTTTTCTTCTTTCTTTCTTTCCTTTTTTCTTTTTCTCTTTTCCTCTTTCTCTTTTTTTTTTCTCTTTTCTTATCTTTCTTTCCTTCATTTTACTTCTTCTTTCCTTGTTTCTTTTCTCTTTTCCTCTTTCTCTTATTTTTCTCTTTCTTACTTGTTTCTTTCCTTCATTTTTACTTCTTCTTTCCTTGTTTCTTTTTCTCTTTTCCTCTTTCTTTTTTTTTTTCTTTCTTACTTGTTTCTTTCCTTCATTTTTTTCTTCTTCTTTCCTTGTTTCTTTTTCTCTTTCCTCTTTCTCTTATTTTTCTCTTTCTTACTTGTTTCTTTCCTTCTTTTTTCTTCTTTTTCCTTGTTTCTTTTCTCTTTTCCTCTTTCTTATTTTTTCTCTTTCTTACTTGTTTCTTTCCTTCATTTTTACTTCTTCTTTCCTTGTTTCTTTTTCTCTTTTCTCTTTCTCTTATTTTTCTCTTTCTTACTTGTTTTCTTTCCTTCATTTTACCTTCTTTCCTTGTTTCTTTTTCTTTTCCTCTTTCTCTTATTTTTTCTCTTTCTTACTTTTTTTCTTTCCTTCATTTTACTTCTTCTTTCCTTGTTTCTTTTCTCTTTTCCTCTTTCTCTTATTTTTCTCTTTCTTACTTTTTTCTTTCCTTCATTTTTTTTCTTCTTTCCTTGTTTCTTTTTTTCTTTTCCTCTTTCTTATTTTTTCTCTTCTTTCTTGTTTCTTTCCTTCATTTTACTTCTTCTTTCCTTGTTTTTTTTTTTCTCTTTTCCTTTTTTCTCTTATTTTTTCTTTTTTTTACTTTCTTTTCTTTTTCTCTTTCCTTTTTCCCTTCTTCTTTCCTTCTTTCTCTTTTTTTTTCCTCATTTTCTCTTCTTTTTTTTTCTTTTCTCTTTCCTTTCTTTCCTTCATTTTCTTCTTCTTTCTTTCTTTTTTTTCTTTTTCTCTTTTCTTTTTTCTTTTTCTTATTTGTTTTTTTTTCTTTCTTACTTGTTTCTTTCCCTTTTTTACTTCTTTCTTTCCTTCTTTCTTTTCTCTTTTTCTCTTTCTCTTTTCTCTTTTTTTTTTTTCTTACTTTTTTCTTTCCTTCATTTTACTTCTTCTTTTTTCTTTCTTTTTCTCTTTTTCCTCTTTCTCTTATTTTTCTCTTTCTTCTTCTCTTTTCCTTCATTTTACTTCTTCTTTCCTTGTTTCTTTTCTCTTTTTCCTCTTTCTCTTATTTTTTTCTTTTCTTACTTGTTTTTTTCCTTCATTTTACTTCTTCTTTCCTTGTTTCTTTTTTCTTTTCCTCTTTCTTATTTTCTTTCTTCTTATTTTTCCTTTCTTTTCTTCTTTGTTTCTTTTCCTTTCTTTTTCTCTTTTTTCTCTTTCTTTTTTTTCTTTCCTCTTTTTCTTTCCTTCTTTTCTCTTATTTTTCTCTTTTCTTACTTTCTTTCTTCATTTCATTTTACTTCTTCTTTCCTTGTTTTCTTTTCTCTTTTCCTCTTTCTCTTTTTTTTTTTCTTTCTTGTTTTCTTTTCCTTCTTTTTACTTCTTCTTTCCTTGTTTCTTTTCTCTTTTCCTTTTTCTCTTTTTTTCTCTTTTACTTGTTTCTTTCCTTCATTTTACTTCTTCTTTCCTTTTTCTTTTCTCTTTTCCTCTTCTTCTTATTTTTCTCTTTCTTACTTGTTTCTTTCCTTCATTTTTTCTTCTTTTTCCTTTTTTTTTTCTTTTCCTCTTTCTTTCTCTTATTTTTCTCTTTCTCTAACCTTTCTTTTCCTTCATTTTACTTCTTCTTTCCCTTGTTTCTTTTCTCTTTTCCTCTTTTCTTATTTTTCTCTTTCTTACTTGTTTCTTTCCTTCATTTTACTCTTTCTTTACTTCTCTTTCTTTTCTCTTTCCCTTTTTTCTTATTTTTTCTCTCTTTTCCTTCTTTCTTTTTTTTCTTTTTATTTTTCTTTCTTTTTTTTTTACTTTTCTTTTCTTTTTTTTTCTCTTTTTTCTTTTTTCTTACTTTTTCTTTCCTTCATTTTTACTTCTTCTTTCCTTTTTCTTTTCTCTTTTCCTCTTTCTCTTATTTTTCTTTCTTTACTTGTTTCTTTCCTTCATTTTTCTTCTTTTTCCTTGTTTCTTTTCTTTTCCTCTCTTTCTCTTATTTTTCTCTTTCTTACTTGTTTCTTTCCTTCATTTTACTTCTTCTTTCCTTGTTTCTTTTCTCTTTTCCTCTTTCTCTTTTTTCTCTTTCTTACTTGTTTCTTTCCTTCATTTTTCTTCTTCTTTCCTTTTTTCTAACCTTCTTTTCCTCTTTCTCTTATTTTTTCTCTTTCTTACTTGTTTCTTTCCTTCATTTTTACTTCTTCTTTCCTTCTTTTTCTTTTTCTCTTTTCCTCTTTCTCTTATTTTTTTCTCTTTCTTACTTGTTTTCTTTCCTTCATTTTACTTCTTCTTTCCTTGTTTCTTTTTCTCTTTTTTCTTTCTCTTATTTTTTCTCTTTCTTTCTTGTTTCTTTCCTTCATTTTTTCTTTCTTTTTCCTTCTTTTCTTTTCTCTTTTTTCTCTCTTTCTCTTATTTTTCTCTCTTTCTCTTTTTCTTTCCTTCTTTTACTTCTTCTTTCCTTGTTTCTTTTCTCTTTTTTCTTTCTCTTATTTTTTCTCTTTCTTACTTGTTTCTTTCCTTCATTTTACTTCTTCTTTCCTTGTTTTTTTTCTCTTTTCCTCTTTCTCTTATTTTTTCTTTCCTTTTCTTTCCTTCATTTTTCTTCTTCTTTCCTTGTTTCTTTTCTCTTTTCCTCTTTTCTTATTTTTTCTTTCTTCTTTTTCTTTCCTTCATTTTACTTCTTCTTTCCTTGTTCCTTTTCTCTTTTCCTCTTTCTCTAACCTTTTTTCTCTTTCTTACTTGTTTCTTTCCTTCATTTTACTTCTTCTTTCCTTGTTTCTTTTCTCTTTTCCTCTTTCTCTTATTTTTCCTTTCTTTCTTGTTTTCTTTCCTTCATTTTTTTCTTCTTTCCTTTTTCTTTTCTCTTTTTCTTTCTCTTATTTTTTCTCTTTCTTACTCTTTTCTTTCCTTCATTTTTCTTCTTCTTTCCTTGTTCTTTTTCTCTTTTCCTCTTTCTCTTTTTTCTCTCTTTCTTGTTTCTTCCTTCATTTTTCTCTTCTTTTCTTTTTCTTTTTCTCTTTTTCTCTTTCTCTTTTTTTTTTCTTTTGTTTTTTTTTCCTTCATTTTACTTCTTCTTTCCTTGTTTCTTTTTCTCTTTTCCTCTTTCTCTTATTTTTCTCTTTCTTACTTGTTTTTTTCCTTCATTTTACTTCTTCTTTCCTTGTTTCTTTTCTCTTTTCCTCTTTCTCTTATTTTTCTCTTTCTTACTTGTTTCTTTCCTTCATTTCCTCTTCTTCTTTCCTTGTTTCTTTCTTTTCCTCTTTTCTTCTTTTTTCTTTCTTTTTCTTTTTCTTCCTTTTTCTCTTTTCTTTCCTTGTTTCTTTTTCTTTTCCTTTTCTATTTCTCTCTTTCTTATTTTTCTTTTCTTCTTTTTCTTTCCTCTTTTTTTTCTTTCTCTTTCCTTTTCTTTTTTCTTTCCTTCCTTTTTCTCTCTTTTTCTTCTTTCTTTTCTCTTTCTTTTCCTTATTTTTCTAACCTGTTTCTTTCCTTTTCCTCTCTTTTCCTCTTCTCTTTCCCTCTTTCCTTATTTTCTCTTTTCCTCTTTTTCTTCCCTTTCTTTCCTTCTTCTTTCTCTTTTTCTTTTCTCTTTTCCTTTCTTTCTTATTCCTCTTTTTTCTCTTTCTCTGACCTTTCTTTTGTTTCTTTTTTCCATTTTACTTCTTCTTTCCTTTTTTCTTTTTCTCTTTTCCTTTTCTCTTTTTTCTCTTTCTTTGTTTCTTTCCTTCATTTTTCCTTCTTCTTTCCTTTTTTCTTTTTCTCTTCTCCTCTTTCTTTTCTTTTTCTTTCTTTTCTTCTTTCTTTCCTTTTTCTCTTCTTTTTTTCTTTTTTTCTTTTCCTCTTTCTCTTATTTTCTCTTTCTAACCTTTCTTTCCTTCCTTTTTTCTTCTTTCTTTATTTCTTTTCTTTTCTCTTTTCCTCTTTTTCTCTTTCTTTTTCTCTTTTTCTTCATTTTACTTCTTCTTTCCTTGTTTCTTTTTCTTTTCCTCTTTCTCTTATTTTTTCTTTTTCTTTGTTTCTTTCCTTCATTTTACTTCTTCTTTCCTTAGTTTCTTTTTCTCTTTTCCTCTTTCTCTTACCTTTTTCTCTTTCTTCCTTGTTTCTTTCCTTCATTTTACTTCTTCTTTTCTTTTTCTTTTTCTCTCTTTTCCTTTTTCTCTTACCTTTCTTTCCTCTTATTCTCTTTTTCCTCTTTTCTTTTTTCTTTCCTCTTTTCATTTTTTCCTCTTTTCTCTTCTTTCTTTCCTTATTCTCTTTTTCCTTTTCTCTTCCTTTTTTTCTATTCCTCTCTTTTTTCTTTCTCTTATTTTCTTTCCTTATTTTTTTTTCTTTTCTTTTTACTTCTTCTTTCTTGTTTTTCTCTTTTCCTCTTTCTCTAATTTTTCTCTTTCTTACTTGTTTCTTTTCCTTCTTTCTCTTCTTCTTTCTTTCCTTTTCTTTTCTCTTTTCCTCTTTTCTCTTATTTTTCTCTTCTTTCCTCTTTTCTTTCTTTCATTTTACTTCTTCTTTCCTTGTTTTCTTTTCTCTTTTCCTCTTTCTCTTATTTTTTTCTTTTTTTCCTTTCTTTCCCTCTTTTCTTCTTCTTTCCTTTCTTTCTTTTTCTCTTTTCCTCTTTCTCTTAACCTTTTTTTCCTTATTCTTTCTTTCCCTCTTTCTTTTTTCTTTCCTTTTCCTTTTCCTCTCTTTTCATTTTCTCTTTCCTTTCTTTTCCTCTTTTTTCCTCTTTCTTGACCTTTCTTTTTCCTTCATTTTACTTCTTCTCTTTCCTTTGTTTCTTTTCCTCTTTTTCCTCTTTCTCTTATTTTTTCTCTTTCTTATTGTTTCTTTTCCTCATTTTTCTCTTCTTTCTTTCCTTTTCTCTCTTTTCCTCTTTTTCTTATTTTTTTCTTTCTTATTTGTTTTTTCCTTCATTTTACTTTTCTTTCCTTCTTTCTTTTTTCTCTTTCTCTTTCTCTATTTTTCTCTTTTTTTCTTGTTTTCTTTCCTTCATTTTCCTTCTTCTTTCCTTTTTCTTTTCTCTTTTCCTCTTTCTCTTATTTTTCTCTTTCTCTTTCTCTAACCTTTCTTCCTTTTACTTCTTTTTTCCTTTTCTCTTTTTTCTTTTCCTTATTCTCTTTTTTCCTCTTTCTTATTTTTCTTTTCCATATCTCTATTTTCCTCTTTCTTTCCTTCTTTCTTTTTCTCTTTTCCTCTTTTCAGCCTTTTCTCTTATTCCTCTCTTTTCCTCTTTCTCTAACCTTTCTTTTCCTTATTCCTCTTTTTTCCTCTTTCTCTAACCTTTCTTTCCTTTCTCTTCTTTTCCTCTTTCTCTAACCTTTCTTTTCCTTATTCTCTCTTTTCCTCTTTCTCTTGTTTTTTTTTCCTTTTCCTCTCTTCTCCTCTTTCTCTAACCTTTCTTTCCCTTATTCCTCTTTTTCCTTCTTTCTCTCTAACCTTTCTTTCCTTATTCCTCTCTTTTCCTCTTTCTCTAACCTTTCTCTTCACTTATTCCTCACTTTCCTCTTTCTCTAACCTTTCTTTCCTTATTCCTCTCTTTTCCTCTTTCTCTAACCTTTCTTTCCTTATTCCTCTTTTTTCCTCTTTCTCTGACCTTTCTTTCCTTATTCCTCTCTTTTCCTCTTTCTCTAACCTTTCTTTCCTTATTCCTCTTTTTTCCTCTTTCTCTGACCTTTCTTTCCATATCTCTATCTTTTCCTCTTTCTCTAACCTTTCTTTCCTTATTCTTCTTTTTTCCTCTTTCTCTGACCTTTCTTTCCATATCTCTATCTTTTCCTCTTTCTCTGACTTTTCTTTCCTTATTCCTCTCTTTTCCTCTTTCTCTAACCTTTTTTTCCAATATCTTTCTCTTTTCCTCCTCCTCTTACCATTCTTTTCATATCACACTCTTTTTCTCCTCCTCTTACTGTTCTTTTATCTCTCTTTTCCTCATTCTTTTATTTTTCTTTCTATATCTCTTTCTTTTCCTCTTCATCTTACTATTCTTTCTATATCACTCTCTTTTCCTCTTCATCCTATTAACTTTCTTTCCATGTCTCTCTCTTTTCCTCTTTCTCTTACCTTTCTTTCCCTATCTTTCTTTTCCTTTCCTCTTTCATTGATATGGAATGAAAGAGGAGGTGGAAAAGAAAGTAATGTAGAAAAAAAGGTTAACCTTTTTCATCCTTTCTTTTCCCAGTGAAAGAGGAAAAAATGTAAACCTGAAAAGTTAGAATGAAAGGAAAAAGTGATATAAAAGAATAATGAATGAAAAAAATGAAAAGAAAAATGTAAAAAGTAAAAGAAAGAGGAAAAGAGAGATATCAAAAAAGCAGTAAGCTTCTTACCTTTTTTCCACATCACTTTCTTTTCTACCTTCTCTTTCATTCCATATCACTCTTTTCCCCTTTCTTTTACCCTTTTCCCATATCACACATTTTTCTTCCTTTTCTCTCTTTTCTCCCTCCTCCTCTTACCTTTCTTTTTATATCACTTTCTTTCCCTCTTTTTCTTATCTTTCTTTCTATATCACTCGTTTTTGTCCTCTTTTCACTTGACTTCACATATCACTCTTTCTAATTTTACACTCTTTTTCTCTTTTGCTAACTTTTATAGTCCCTCTACCTCTCGATTTTCTTTATCCTTTTTATTTTCATTATCATTATTCACTCATCACACTCCCATGTATTTATCTTCTTTTATTCCGCTTTTCCATTTATATGCTGCTATTTTTTTTTCTATTTTTAGATCTGCATATTTCTCAATTATTCATTAATTCTCTCTTCTTTTCAACCTTCTGAACAGTCTTTCATACCACATTCTTTTCCATCCTGCGCTCACTCTTTTTCTCTTCATTTCATTCCTTTCCAATATTTTCTTTCTGTCTTCCATATTCTTTTTCACATCTCTTCATTTCATTCCTTTCCAATATTTTCTTTCTGTCTTCCATATTCTTTTTCACATCTCTTCATTTCATTCCTTTCCAATATTTTCTTTCTGTCTTCCATATTCTTTTTCACATCTCTTCATTTCATTTCCTTTCAATATTTTCTTTTCTGTCTTCCATATTCTTTTCTCATCTTTCATTTAATTCCTTTCCAATATTTTCTTTCTGTCTTCCATATTCTTTTTTCTCTTCTTTTCATTTAATTCCTTTCCAATATTTTCTTTCTGTCTTCCATATTCTTTTCTCATCTCTTCATTTCATTTCCTTTCCAATATTTTTCTCTCTGTCTTCCATATTCTTTTTCATCTCTTCATTTCATTCCTTTCCAATATTTTCTTTCTGTCTTCCATATTCTTTTTTCATCTCTTCATTTCATTCCTTTCAATATTTTTCTTTCTGTCTTCCATATTCTTTTTCACATCTCTTCATTTCATTCCTTTCCAATATTTTCTTTCTGTCTTCCATATTCTTTTTCACATCTCTTCATTTCATTCCTTTCCAATATTTTCTTTCTGTCTTCCATATTCTTTTTCTCATCTTTTCATTTAATTCCTTTCCAATATTTTCTTTCTGTCTTCCATATTCTTTTTCTCATCTCTTCATTTCATTCCTTTCCAATATTTTCTTTCTGTCTTCCATATTCTTTTTCTCATCTTTTCATTTAATTCCTTTCCAATATTTTCTTTCTGTCTTCCATATTCTTTTTCTCATCTCTTCATTTCATTCCTTTCCAATATTTTCTCTCTGTCTTCCACATTCTTTTTCTCATCTCTTCATTTCATTCCTTTCCAATATTTTCTTTCTGTCTTCCATATTCTTTTTCTCAACTCTTCATTTCATTCCTTTCCAATATTTTCTCTCTGTCTTCCACATTCTTTTTCTTATTCTCTTTCTGTTCTTTTCTTTCATTCTCCATGTTACTGCCATTTATTTGAATTAGGCTAAAATTGAAATCAGGAATTGAATATTGTTATCTTTTTCTCAATTTACTACTCAAATATTTCATTTCTTTTCTTCTTTCTTCCATTTTTAATCCTCTCCAGATCCCTTACATTTTAAAATTGTATCTTTTTTCTTTGTCATCTACTCCTCTCTCTATTTTCCTATTTCTCCTTGTTACTATTCTCTCTTTTTAAAACTGATGTCTGAATCAACTTTGAGTCAAATTCAATCAAGTGAATTACTTGTCATTTTTGACAAATATCTAATGTTTTACTATCTTCTTTAAATGGTGTTTACCATAATGTTTTCAAAAGCACAACAGGAATCTCTTAAAATGTCTGCACGAAACTAGAATCAATTTGGTACCTCGCAAGAATTCTAATTCTAATTTTCAACTCATTTGATTAAATTCTCTCTTTCTTTTATGATTTTAATTTTCCTTTCTTTCTTTTTTTCCTACATTCTTTTCATCAACTTAGATTTTTTATTTTATGCCTTTTCTTCCTTTCTTCTTTTCTTTCTTTCCCTTAACTTGGATTTTTATTTTTTGCCTTTCTTTCTTTCTTTCTTTCTTTCTTTCTTTCTTTCTTTCTTTTCCTTAACTTGTATTTATTCTGCCTTTCCTTCATTCGTTCTTTCTTCCATTTTTTACAGTTTTATTTTCTGCTTTTCTTCCTTTCTTTCCTTCCTACTCTCTTTTCTTCAACTTGGATCTTTTTATTTTATATCTTTCCTCTTTTCTTTCTTTGTTTCCTTCCTTCTGTATTTCTTTCTTTCATTCTTTATTTCTTTCTTTCTTTCTTTTTTCTCTTACATTTTTCTTTTTCTTTCTGCTTTGTTTTGCTTTTTTTTCCTTTCTTTCCTTTTCTTTCTTTTTTCTTTCTGCCGTACTTTCTTTTCCCTTTTCTTCTTTCTTTCCTTCTTTACTTTCTTTCCTTCTTTACTTTCTTTCCTTCTTTACTTTCTTTCCTTCTTTACTTTCTTTCTTTCTTCATTTCTTTCCTTCTTTATTTCTTTCTTTCCTTTTCCTTCTTTCTTTCTTTCTTTCCTTTTTCCTTCGTTCTTTCTTTCTTTATTTATTTCTTTCCTTCTTTATTTCTTTCTTTCCTTCTTTCTTTCTTTCCTTCTTTACTTTCTTTCTTTTTTCTTTCTTTATTTCTTTCTTTCCTTTTTCCTTCTTTCTTTCTTTCTTTATTTCTTTCTTTCCTTCTTTCTTTCTTTCTTTATTTCTTTCTTTCCTTCTTTCTTTCCTTCTTTCTTTCTTTCTTTCTTTCTTTCTTTCTTTCTTTCTTTCTTTCTTTTCCTTATCTTAGATTTTAATTCTCTATCCTAACTACTTTTTCTCCTTCTTCATTCCTTACATTCCTTAGCCTCTCTTCTTTGTTTTCTCAACTCTCTTTCACTTCCTTTCTTACTCTTAACTTTCAATGCTAAATAAATTATCTAACTTTAATGGGCAGATTAAGTTTGCTTTTTTTAGCCTCAACACATGAAAATCTTTTACTTAATTTTACTCTAAAACATCTGGCCTCCAGGCAAAAGCACAAATTTTGCATACATTTGTATCATATCTTGATTTTATTTTATAATTACAAAGATTTAGCATTTTTTGTTCATGATGAAGATCGGACGATTCATGTTTCTTTTATGTTTAACTATCAACACAAATCCAGTGATAATCTTTTCAAATTTTTACATAACTGCTAAATTAGTGCTACACTAAATATACCCTACCTTAACTAGTTTGGTACAAGGCCACCTTCATGGAGCATTCAATGGAGTTTTAACATATGATCACCAGCATTTCTGTTGTTTAACATTGCATATATTACTATCTTTAGTAGTATCTAGGAGTAATCTTCTTCTTTGACATGCTGTGTGTGTTCCTTCAGGACGTGGGTGATCATGACTCTCCACATCATCCTATTTCTACTAGCCCATAGCAACAATTGTCCCTTTGCCAAGCTCCCTGCCCATTCTGACATCCATACACACAAGCTAATCAAGTAGGTGGCCCATTGTCTTACTCTGTCCCTCAATATGCCTTGTGAGTGTCAAATTCTTGTCTTCTTTCTTCATACGTGCAAAAAATTTCTCTTTCTGATTCTGAATATAAGTCTCCTTTTTTTCATTTTCCTTTAGACTTCTTTGTTGCTTATGCTCTCCATCCATATAATTCTCATCATCCTTCTGTAGAACCACATTTTTGTTGCCTCCAGTTCTCTCTTCATTTGTGGGAAGATTGTCCAGCAGTCACCACCATATAGGAGGATCAGTATTACATAAGTTCAGCACTGTTTTCTTTGTTTCTAACAAAATTTTCCTGTTTTTTAGTCTTTTGCTTAGCTTTTGAAAGGCATCTTTCATTAATCCAAGGTATGTTTAGAATTTGGTGTTACATTTTCCATCTCCCTGTTCAAACACTTCCCAGATATTTAAATTTCTGTACTTGTTTGATATTGACATCTCCAATTTGTAACTTGCATCTTGGGCTTTTTCCCTTACTGATGACCATACCTTTTGTCTTCTTTCAGTTGATGGTTAGTCCTTTCTTCTCCCTTTCCTTTACTAGACAATTAGGAGGTCCTATGATTTTCTTTCTATATCTGCCATCAATATAGTGTCATCTTCCTTTCTTATATTGTTAAGATTTTACCCACCAACAATAAATCCAGGTAGGATCTTCAACTCCCTTAAGATAGCTTCACTGTGGAGTTTGAAGAAATCTGGTGAGCAGACACATCCTTGTCTTATGCCCCTTTTTGTTTTTGTGTGTCAATTCAATTCATTTTCTGTCTGTATGTTTGGGATTATTCTAATATATTTCCAAAAAATGTGTTTATAATCATGTGTATTTTATATTACTGTAACACTTGAAAACATAAGAGATCATAGCTCTCCACTATTACCTATTATAACAGTTACACATAGTGCAATTGTTTTGTCATTCTGCTAGTTTAAATGCTTCATATACATGACTGTGAACTAAAGTTGGTTCAGTTCAAAAAATTATTAATAGTCAATAAGTGTCCATTAAGTGAATTGTCTTTTTTTAATATTTATTGCTACGTTTCACAATCATTTAAGATTAAACATTTGTGTAGCCAACCTCCTGTCTAGTGAAAGTGTATAGAAATTACAAACACCTTCAACTCTTAATTTTCTCAAGATGTCAAAATTTACTGAGCAAATAATTAGCTTTTAAGTATATCGCAGAAGAATTTTTACGACAGTAGATAATTACAATACAAAATAATGAAATCAAAGAAAATATACATTTTTATTGACTAATAAGATATATAGAAATGATAGAATTGTACCAATGATATTTGTGTTGAAAATTTTATTTGAAAAAGTTTGCTTATTAATCAAATAAAAAAAAAGTGTCACATCTATATTACTTACATCAAGAGTACTTATCAATATTGGTTACATCAAGAGTATTTATCTATTACTGGTTATATCAATAGTACTTAACTATATTGGTTACATCAAGAGTACTTACCTATATTACCTATATCAATAGTACTTATTTATATTGGTTACATCAAGAACACTTATCTATATTACTAGCACTTATCTATACTACTTACATCAATAGTACTTTTTATATTAGTCATATCAATAGTACTTATTTATATTATCAGTGGTACTTATCTAAATTACTTATCCGTAGTACTTATGCAACTTGTTGCATTTTTATAATAATTAAACTGAAATAAAAAACAAAAAGTGGACAATATATATATATATATATATATATATATATATATATATATATATATATATTTGGTTGGATAGATGTGAGTTTGTGACCCTGGGTTTCTAAACGGAAACCCAGGGTCACAAATCACATCTGTCCATGATCACTAAAATATGTTAACTCTATCTCTGATATTGAGCGCTTTCTAATAAGTACTGCATATAATATATAAATAATTATACATATATATATTTATTTATATTTATATACACTTTTCACATATATATATATATATATATATATATATATGAATTTTCTTTTAATCAATTCACCCCAGGCAAGGTGATAATGCCACTAAGACACAAGATACGACTGGGAATGAAAGAGAATGAAAAGACTTTTGAAGAAACCGGAAACCCAATCCTAAACATGGATCAAGGAATAAACCTCTAATCCTGTTCAAAAGTCTGGGAGGAGTATGAACTGAGTGATAGGGATCAACTCCTACTGAGAAAAAAATGAATAAATAGTAGATAAAATTTCAAAGTTCTGATGGAGACACTAGAAGAATAGAGTTGTATCAGAATATAAAAAGAACTGAAAATCCTAAACAGGAAACAATGGTTAAGCCTCTACTCCTGTTCAAAAGACCAGAGAGGAGTTTGAACTGGTCTCTAGGTGAACCTATCTACTCCCATTGTGGAAGGAAAGAAATAAACAGTAAATAAAATTGCATATTTTAAGTGAAGACGATGCATATACGAAAATATGGTCAAAAAAATAAAATGAAAGAGAAGATAAAATTAAGACCAATGAGAGTGTGGTGGTGTTCCAGATATGGGATTGACATCAAATTTATGTATTTTTTTATGGCATATATATATATATATATATATATATATATATATATATATATATATATATATATATATATAAAAGCATTGTATAGAAAATGTCATAATAGATATTGTTATTGAATATAAGAAAAAAATAATCTTTTGTCAGATGATAAGGCTCCTGAGGCATAAGAACAAAAGTCACTCTTTTTAAGGATTGTGGATCCATTATGAAATGATAACTGAGTAAAAAAAAAAAAGAAGAAATCTTTTAAATATTTAGTTTCGTGTTTCATATGAGAGAAGACATAAAATCTTTGAGAATATCTTTTACCTTTTATTCTATTTTACAATTTTATAACATTCTTTTACATGTCATATATGCAGATATTCTATAAAGAGATGTGAGAGTGTAAGCTTTGATTTAACATGCATCAGATTTTTCAATATTAAAAGCGATGCTTGTATAGATTAGCACCCAATGTTTAATTGGGAGGGAATGTCTACAAGGAATCTGATCACCGCTGAAGATCCACTGCTCTCTTAATGCAAAGATAATCCATTTCATAATTTTTCCTTTCCAAAATAACATAAAAATATCAAAGATGCAATTCTAGGCCGATTCTAGAGATACAGAAATAAACGTAGATGATATCACCTCCTTGGATATTTGTAGAGAAAGTTGATGTATTGTTCCCAATTAGCACAGAGAATGCAACTTCAAGAATAGGTGGGAAACACAGATGATTGGAAATCTTGAAATCTTAGTCTCAAGTAACCAATTATATCTATGTCAGGAGGGACATGCAGGCTGTCTCCAATTTGCTATCAGAAGACAAAACTATAAAAAGAAATCTATATTTCATATTTCAAATTTTGGTCAATACTCTGAACTGAACTGCTGAAAGAATCCATCAAAATTTTTCTTGAGGTTGCAGAACATACATTCATTTTGCTTTGAGAAATCTACTATATATATCTGGCACATCGCTGTCAATTCTTGTTGTGTTTATATGCATATTAATCTTCTCTTTACTTACATTTGCATTTACACATTTATACTCTCCATTTCATTTAATATTCAGTCAAGGCAATAAAACTACTAAGAGGCAAGGGTTTACTGAGTGTGAAAGAATATTCAAAAAAGAAAAACATTAAGAAGAGAGAACAATAAAAGAACAGGAATTAAGAAGACAGAAGGTAACAACTGATATTGCATTTAAATTTTTTAAGTGATTTTTTTATCATTTCACCCCAATCAAGGCAACAAAGCTACTAACATGTAGGCAGTTACTGAATGTGAAATTATATTAAAAAAAATCATTATTAAGAACCAAGAACAAAATTTAAGAGGAGAGAAGATAACATTTAAATTTTTGAAGATCAAACTTGACTGCAAAGCAAGAAGTCAGAAGAGAATTCCACAAGCGAGAAGTGCAAGAAAAGAAAATGCTAGCAGAGAATGGTTACATCTAACAATTTCAGCTGTCAATCTTGTAATGTGCTTAAATTCATAGAGTTTAGGTAACATAGAGAAGAGTTCATCAGAATGTTTACCATAAAGGTATTTATAGAAAAGGCACAGAGAAGCTACATTATGATAGTGGGAAAGTGACTGAAGTCAAGATGCCAGGTCAAGACCAATAACATTGCAGATTCTTCTTTGTATTTTATCAAAGTTAACTGGAAAGCAAGAAGCTGGAAAAGAGTTCGACAAGCTAGAAGTGCAAGGCAAGAAACCGTTAACATAGAACCTTCGGTCATGTCTAGCAATTTCAACTGTCAAATGATGAAACCTTGCTGAAAATCTCGTACTTAAATTTGTAAAGTTGAGGTACCAAAGAGGAAAGCTAATCAAAACTATTACAATAAAAATATTTATAGAAAAACACATTTATAGGAAAGGAAGCTACGTTATGGTGGTGGGAAAGTGACTGAAGTCAAGATGCCAGATCAGGACCTATAACATTGCAGATTCTTCTTTGGATTTTATCAAGAATCTCTAAATACATAGCAGAAGCACCAGTCAATGCATGGACAAATGCTAGACTTATAAAGTTGTAAGATAGAATTCTGGTAAGAAAATTTGTCTAGCACAATACAGTGAACCAACATTTCTAGCAGTAGATTTAGCAGTTCAATATAATGTTTCCACTTCATGTCAGTGAAAAATGGTGAGAAGGTACAATGAGTCTTATTAAGTTTGGATTATGCATTTTATCAGTTTTTCTGCTACAACCCAAGTTAATTTCTTCTAACATTGACTGGCATGCAAGAGTTTTGGTTCAACTACATGAAATGATTATACATATTTATTTTACTAAGAGGTTAAGATTGTTTAGCAGTATGATTTTATCAGTAGTGTCTGTGGACCTTGAGGAACTGAAAATGAGTTCTGGCACAGTTATATATACCGTATAACAGAAGATACACCACTTGAAGAAGTTTGGCACTGAAAAGAAAAGGCCATGCAAAACTATTGGCCTGTGAAAGATCAGAGATAATAAACTCATGATAATATGAAAATTTCTAAGTAGGAATTATTCCATCTTATTAACATTATTCATTATCATCTATAGATAATGCTGATAATGATTCTTTATCATCGGGCATGGTCACTTCGATGTGGTGTAATGGTTAGCAAGCTTGCCTCGCTAGAACAATTACAACTGAGTAGTGAGTTCGATCCTCACTGAGTGCCCAAAACTTCTGGCCTTGTGTCCGATCCAAGCTACACTTAGATAATCATTCAGCATCTCAGCATGGTGTAATGGTTAGCAAGCTTGCCTCGCTAGAACAATTACAACTGAGTAGTGAGTTCGATCCTCACTGAGTGCCCAAAACTTCTGGCCTTGTGTCCGATCCAAGCTACACTTAGATAATCATTCAGCATCTCAGCATGGTGTAATGGTTAGCAAGCTCGTCTTGCTGGTAAAATTATAACTGAATAGTGAATTTAATCCTCACTCGGTACTCCACACTTTCAACCTTGTGGCATGTCTAAGCTAGGCTCAGAAAATCAATATCCACCATACAACATTAATAAAAATGCAATAATATGGTTTTCATAAAATTTACTGTGAAAAGCATATTGTCAATCACTCTTGATTTGGGGGTAAAATTAACAAATAGAATTCTTTTACCAATGTGGACTTTAAAAGATATAGCTATTTATTTTTATACATTATTAGAGTTCTTTCTCTCATCTCTTAATCTATAGGTAATTTAATCTTATATACTGCTCAAGTTCTATTTTGTATGTCATGGGACATAGACAATCATGGCTCTCCACAATTTCTTGTCCTTTGAAGCTCTTAAGAAATTGTGTATTTTTTTATATCTCCTAAACCTTGTTCCACCATCCATTTACTCAAGCTCACTAAGTTAGGTGTTGTTTTCATAATGTATGGAAAGGTAAACTATGAAGGACATTGTTGAGAGCACAAAATAGAAAGCACCTGAAAAAACATTCAACGGATCAACCCAAGCAACTCTCCTCGGAACTGTACAGGTGTGGGTTCAGCAGGTGTCTGTAATAGGGATTGGCTAGTCACATTTGCATATGGGTATGTTCAAAAACAAGTAGGAGTCAGTCATAATTATAGATAATTATTATAAAATAGTGAAAAATAAGAAAAATATAGCTATTTCAATATGATGCAGCATAAAATTAATGAAAAAGCTGGAAATTTCAAAATACAAATGTTGAACTCATATCCTTGTGATAAGAAATGTAGAACTTCTCAGATTCATATCAAAAGATAAATTTTTCACCACCAAATTATTTGAGAACTTTTGAAAGGGGACACCTCTTGGAAAGAAAAAGTCTCCACAGATGTTTCTGTATATATATATATATATTTTGTTTTTACTCTGTTGCTTTTTTGCATCAATAACAAACTCTCCTTTAATTTTTTTTTTCATGGCTCTATGAATTTAGATGTTAATAGATGTGTTTCCATGACAAATATTAATATGTTATAGTGTGAACTGCAATTTTTTTTCATGACTCTATGAATTTAGATGTTAATAGATGTGTTTCTATGATAAATACAGGAATAAAAAGAAAATGAAAGGAAATCGTAAATGCCTGCAACAGATAAATATCTTACCTGCTAAAAAGGAAAAAAAAAAACAGAATCTTAGACAAAATAAATTTTAATAATTTTGAAAAATGATCAAAATATTTATACAGAAAAATATTTCTGTCTCTGAGATGAGGTATTATAATTACTTACATTATTTACATTATTTGGACTATTATCCTCATCTTCATTGCCATATTCAAAATTTTTCGGTTGTTATATGCTCCAGCCTTCTTCAGGTGATTGGAATTTCACACTAAACCCTTTATTTCATCCACTAGAGTAGATTGTTCTAGTTCCACATGCAAGATGCTTCAATTATTTCCCTTTAACTCAACTCTCCAAGGTTTGGTTCACCACTGAGTTAAAGGGAAATAATTTATAGAGATATCTGGAAGGGTCATGGCACATGGAACTAGAACAATCTACACCAGTGGATGAAATAAAGGGTTCGATTTGAAATTTCAATCACCTGAAGAAGGCCGGAGTGTACAATGGCCATAACGTTGTGAATATGGCAACAAGGATGAGGACAACAGTCCAAAGAATTTAAATAATGTAAATAATTACAATATCTCATCTCAGAAATATAGACAGATATTAGAAAACTTAACTCTTATAGGGTATATTAAGGTTCGGAGAGATAGAAGAAGGCAGCAAGCTGATGAACTTGTGTGAAAGGATGGCTAACAAACTGCTAAGGACCATGATGGATATGAAAATTTGGAGAGATATGATCACTCAAGTCCTGAAGGGATGTGATACAGAGAAGAAGTCATTATTGAGTTGGTAGATTTAGTGTTTAGCTACTTCAATAATTAAATGTGTAAGGTTTCTTACGGGAACATTTTATAGCACATGGAATGATGTTGGTGTAAAGAGTACTTGCACAAAATAACAACCCAACTGATTAGCAATGCAAAGATAACATTCAAATAAAATTAACAAAAGGATAGTTTAAAACGAGTTTCTTTTGTTAAACATAAATATATACAATGAAAATTAATGTAAAAGCTGGAAATTTCAAAATACAAAAGTCGAACTCATATCCTTGTGATAAGAAATGTAGAACTTCTCAGATTCATATCAAAAGATAAATTTTTCACCACCAAATTATTTGAGAACTTTTGAAAGGGGACACCTCTTGGAAAGAAAAAGTCTCCATAGATGTTTCTGTATATATATTTTGTTTTTACTGTGCAGCTTTTTGCATCAATAACAAACTCTCCTTTAATTTTTTTTTTCATGACTCTATGAATTTAGATGTTAATAGATGTGTTTCTATGACAAATATTAATATGTTATAGTGTGAACTGCAATTTTTTTTCATGACTCTATGAATTTAGATGTTAATAGATGTGTTTCTATGACAAATATTAATATATTATAGTGTGAACTTTTTTTGGTATTTTTATGGGAAGGATTCACAGCCCTTGTTGCTTCAGCATAGAAAGTTCATGTCAGAAGTTCAAAAGAGGGAAAATGTAGAGAGTTACTTTAGGGTTTACATGTTTTTTTTATAATCAAGAGCTGTTGCTACTGCTACTATCTTTAATGTCACTACATAGGTAATATTATATGCTGATTTTTATCAAGACTATATCATTTGCTTTTCTAATTTTATGAATCTAATAAGCTTTATATTGAGCATTAAATATGAAATCATTAAAATACTGATGGAGTTGAAAAGTATTTTTTAACGTATTTCTCTTCATCGTATAAATATTGAGGATCTCCTTTTTATGAATCTTTTTCCTGCAGTCATGAATATAACCAGAAAGTTGTGATGTATATCTAAGTTTTCAGCATCTTTATACACAAGTCTTCTCTTCTAGTCGTCTCCAAAACCATCCTTATAAAGAAAACTGACCAAAATTTAATAGTTTTGAACAATACCAAAATATTTACAGCTTTTCAGATCAATGTGCAATCATGTATGGCTGTAAAAGTTTCAATTTTTAGTGCAAATTTAGATATATGAAATATTAAATTGTACATGTGGGAAAGATTATGTTAATAAAAAAAAAAAGAATAGTTTCCCAGGCACAATAAATGATTCTAAGTAAACAGATATCAGTAGTCGAGTATGAAATTGAAAAAATTAAAAATAGAAAAAACAGAAGAGGATGAAAGGATTTATCTTAACTGCAGGAAGACAATCTATGGTTGTAAGCAAAAAGGATGAGCCCAAAATGCAAATTACAAATCAGAGATACCAAAATCAAACAAGTACAAAAATTTAAATATCTGGGAAGTCATTTAACAGAGGAGAGAAGGTGCAATACTGAAATCAGAAGGTGCATTGAGAAAAAAAGACCCTCTAAAAGTTAAGCAAAGTATTAAGAATTTAAAAATTTTCTTAGAAACAAAGAATACTGAACATTTATGTAATATCAGTCCTCCTATAAGGCAGTGGACAGAAATGGCTGTAAAACAAGGATATGTCTTCTCAACATACTTATTTCAACCAATACTTCTTCCTATGTGCCGTGTTGCCTCAGGACATAGGCAATCATGGCTCTCCACAACTTCCTGTCCCTTATATCTTTTAATAAACTTTGTCTTTCTGTTATTTCTCTTAAACCTTGTTCTGCCATCCATTTACTTAAGGTGGTTCTGAGAGAATGAAATTAGAATTCATTATTGGTGGCCACAATCTTTAAAAACATAGAATATGGCTTATGACAGTGTTGGTAGCAGACACAGAAATGAAATTACAAGAATTCCTACAGAAGGAAGAGAAGGAAAGTGAAAATGCATGGTTGTCAGCAAAAAGGAACAGCCCAACATGCAAATTACAAAATGGAGATACCAAAATCAAACAAATACAACAATTTCAATATCTGGGAAGTGTTTTAACAGACGACAGAAAGTGTGACACTGAAATGCGAAGACACTGGTATAGCAAAGAATTCATATCAAAATCTAAGCAGTGTATTGAGAAACAAAGAAAAGAGTGCTGAACTGTTACATAATATCAGTCCTTGTATATAGCAGTGAATGCTGGGCAATCTCCTGAAAGATAACAAAGAGACAGAAATGTGGTTCTACAGAAAGATGCTGAGAATACCATAGACTCAACATGTGAGCAATGACAAGGTTTTGGAGAAAATGAAAACAAAAAGGAAACTTATACTTAACATCAGGAAGAGATACTTGAAATTTCTATGGCACATAATGAGGAAAGAGGGCTTGGAAAATCTGATACTCACAGAATAGATTGAAGGTAAGAAGGAGAGAGGAAAACAATACATAACTTACTTGAGTAAATGAATGGTGGAACAGGGATTAGAAGAAATAGGAAAAAGACAAAAGTTATTAAGAGCTACAAAGCACGGGTATTTGTGGATAGCCATGATCGTCTACATCCTGATGGGACATGGAGCATAAAGAAGTTTTCTTATTCTTTTAAAGTTCCATGCATGACCACTTAGAGCAGGTAATTCTGACAGAATCACTTCTGGTTGAAGATATCTGAAATATCTGTCAGGTTTTAAGTGATCTGGCTTGATACTAAAGACAAGACATATATTTATTCAACTCTGAATTAGTTGAGCTCTTTGGTGCATCTTGATTTGGTTTTGGTCATTTACATCCTGTCCTCTCGACCTTTTGCCAGTCCTTCTTCAATTGGATTTTTGTATTTAGGAATTGACTTATTGAAGTTTGCTTCTGAATGTAAAAGTTTGCAATGAAATAACTTGTGCAATATACTTCCATCTATTTGATTAAAATTGATTTGTATTTGTTGGTTCTACGATTTTCTAGTTTGGGAGCTTAGCCTCCTTGATTGATTGCCTTTACTTGCGTCTGCAGAACAACTTTGCACAAGATTTTCTTTCACTCTGTCTCCTCTTTGTAGATAAGCCTGTTTCAATATATTTCCCAGGTTGTCTGAATGCACATAGTTTTACAATCACAAGGTTGATCGATTCTGAGATTCCCTTGGATTATCTATTTTGATATTCAGTAATTCATACATTCTAATATTCCACTCTATTCTGTGGTTCACAATATTCACTGTTTTTTTTTTTTTTTAGTGTGATCACTTTCCAATATATTCCACTATTCTGTTCCATCTATTCTGATATTCTTTTACACTTGTTCTCAAATAACTATTCCAATATTCTACTTCTACCTTATCAGTTTTTCATTTCTCTTCTATTCAGCTATTATTTTTTGTTTCCAAATTCTATCATTCCTGTATTCTGATATTCTTTTGCTTTTGTTCTCAAATTGTAGTATCCAGTATTCCAATATTCTACTTCTACAACATTGGTTCTTCATTTTTTGTATATTCAGCTTTTATTTTTCTGTTTCCAAATTATGTCATTCTTGTAATATATACACTTCAGATACTTAGAATTTAAGAAAAGAAAAGAAACTGCAGAATAGATGAAATAAAATATTGGAATAACAGAATTTAGGAATAAATCTAAAGAATAACTAAAGATGGTGGACAACAGAATTGATTAAACAGAAGTGGAAAATAGGATAGAATTTGAAAACTGCATAACTGATTAAATAAAATATCAGAATACAAAAAAGACAGAATTTGGAAATAGAAATATAATAGCTGAATAGAAGAGAAATGAAGAATAGACAATGTTGAAGTAGAATATAGGAATACTGAATAGAATTTGAGAACAAGATTAAAAGAATATCAGAATATGGAAATGACTGAACTTGAAAACTTAAAAATAATAGTTGAATACAAGAAAAATGAAGAACTGATGAGATAGAAGAATATTTTTCTGTTCCCAAATTCTGTCATTCCTATGTTCTGATATTTAATCAACTATGCAATTTTCTGCTTAAAGATTTTCTATTGATTTTTCAAATTTTATCCTATTTTCCAATTTTTTTCAATTTTGTATTTATTCCTAAATTCTGTTACACCAATATTTCATTTCATCAGTTCGTTTTTTTTTTATTTTTTGAATTCTAAATATCTGACATGTATATATTACACAGTTATTTTTCATAAAATTCTCCATGTTTTTACAGTCTATTGACAAGGATATTTTCTGATAATGGGGTATATTCATAGATTATTTCAATTATTTGCTCAATAAATTCTAAGATCAAATCATTTGATAATGAGGAGTAATTTTATTTACTCATTATCTATTCAAATATTGGATTGTTTTTCTCTTGTGAATTTCTATCTTATTCCAATAATCTGTTCAAGATATTTATCAGTTTCTCAATTTGCTATAGTTTTCATTGTTTTCTGTGATCATTCTGTTGCATATCTCTTTCAAGAGAGCTTTTGACAAAGTCTCCAATTATTTGACATAGTTTTACTTTAATTTAAACACATTTAGATATCTTATCTGTTATTTAATAATTTTTACAGTCACATGTATTGATCAATTGCTGAAGTTGATCTAATATTTTAATGAGCAACATCAGACAAAATGTTGTGATATTTGGATTTTAATATTAGCCTTTTAATCAAATTTTGTACTAAAAATAAATTATGTATTAGTTATAAATTTACAATTTTATATTTTGCAATAGAGCATTTCTGATTTACGATACTTTCAATTTTCTGTTTATGTATTATGTTTTCTGAATTCTGTTCTGCATTTATTTTAATTTTATGCTTTGTCATTTCTATTAACATATTCATGGTTTTACAAACATACAATTTGAAAACCTTTTCAGAGCGACAAAGCATGAGTATTTGTGGATTGCCATGATCAAATCATGGCTATCCACAAATAGATTTGGTAATAATAATTTTTTTTTTCTCTATTTTCCAATCTTTTATGTGTTATGTCCCTTCAGGGCATAGGCAACTGAAGCTCTCTACAACTTCCCATCCTTTTTAGCTCTTGTTACACAAGCTTTTTAGGCTGGTTACTCACTGTTTCTCTCTGTCCTCCTTGCTTTCTGTATAACCTATGAATGTCAAATTCTCAAAGGAGGCACAGTGGAGTAATGGTTAGCAGCATAGATTGAGGAATCAGAGAGTCAAGTTCAAATTCCATTCAAATCCATTACATTCATTTATATGCTAATAGCATTGGGAAAGGCATAAACCCTCTTCTTATAGGTAAATAACAGGGACAGGCTAGGTTCTATAACCTTCAGTGACAACCAGGAGAAGGAAACTCTGAATTCAAAACCAGCCTGGTAAGGGTTCGGCTCTGTCAGGCTATCTTACCCAAGAAACACCACTTCTTCTGCAGTTGCAGTGCATGTGGTCTCCCTACAACTCCAATGGGTCACGGGATTCACGATTGCGTGATGAACTAATCATCATATTCTCCAAGCACTCTTTCCTCATTATGTGTGCAAAAAATGTGACCTGTCTCATTCAGATTCTAAATACAAGTGTCCATTTTGTTTCCGTTTTCCTTGAAACTTCCTCATTGCTCACATACTTTGTCCAAGCTATTCTCAGCACCCTTTTGTGGGATCCCATTGGTATGGCCTCTGATCTCATCTTCACCTGGAAGGAAATTGTCTGGTATTCACTGTTACACTGGATGATTAATATTGCACAGTAGTTTAAAATGCTCTATTTTTTTTTTTATTTCTGAGGAAAATTTCCTCTTTCTTAATACTTTGTTTAACATTTGGAAGACATCTTTTGCTGTACCTGTATGCTATTTTTGTGTAGAAAGATGACCAACCTTTTCTACATTAATTGTTAAACATGGACTCACTCATCCACTAAGAGTGAGAATGTCAGCTCATAGGAATGGTCATCATAAAAGTAGGTCAAAAGTTGTAGCATTTGAGTTGTACACATTGCCTCACTAAATTATGATATTCTCTCTTACTGTATTATTAATCTATGTCTCTCGTGTGATTAAACCCTTCCTTACTCAATCCTTTGTTTCCAGTGATTTCCATTCTCTGTTAAAACCTTTCTCAAATATTTAAACTTCTGTACTGGTTTGATTTTGACATCTTCGATTTATAGCTAGCATAACATATGATCATGGCTTTCCATAACTTCCTATCCTTTATAGCTTTTAGCAATGTTTTTTTTATTTTAGCAAACACCTTCTCCTCTTCTATAAGTCATGTCTCTTCAGGACATATCTGATTATGGCTCTCCATAATTTCTTATTATGTACAGCTTTTAGCAATGTTTTTTTTATTTAAGCAAAACACATTACAAAGACATTTCTCTTCTTCTATGAACTGTGTCCTTTGAAAACATGTGTGATCATGGTTCTCCATAACTTCCTATCACTTATAGCTTTTAGCAATGTTTTTTTTCATTATTTCAGCAAAACCTGTTGCATACTCACTTTACCTTCTCCTTTTTTTAAAACCATTTTCTAAGCCTTCTTTTTTTCATTAGTTCTGGGTAAACTACATCTGGCAGTAAGGCCTCTGATCAGGAGATTGGACCTTTTGAGGAGCATGCAACCACATCTTAATTGCTGTTATTCCCAGGTATACCCTGATCTGGGGTGATAGCACCTGTTAGGGTCCCAGCTATGAGCAAATAGTTAACCCCCACACAAAAACAAATACTAGTATAAAAATACCAGCAATGCATTTTTATATAAACAAAAATGACCAACAATACATATTTACAGTAAAATTACTAAATACATATTTATAGTAAAATTACTAACAATACATATTTATATTAAAATGACCAGCATTACATTTTATCTGTAGCTGAAGGTATACAATTGCGTTCAAGATATTAAGTTGAAGCCATAAAACTCTGTTCAAAATATATAGATTTTGACATTAAATAACCCATAGAGGTGTTGATATGTCATAAAAAAAATCAACCAAACAACCAACATGAAAGAAGTCTTTCATGACATTGATCCATAAAATATCTGACAATTTCTTTCCAAAATATAACTTCAACAAAACTACAACATAAAATGCATCACTGCCTCTAGTCATTATGTCCACATAGACATGTATATGCACAAAAGCTGAGTATTATTTACCATGTATTCAATTGTGAAAACAGAACATATACCATATTTTATTACTTGAAAGGTTCTAAGAAAATTAAATTTTGGCGTTAAATGTTATGTTTCCTGGGTCATTGCAATTTGGGTGTTGCTCTGGCCATCTTCAGCTTCTGTAGTATCACTCTAAGGTTACATATCACTGGAAGGTCATCATTATTGCAGATGCTGGTGGTTTGCTTCCAGTATATATTCTGGATTATTCTAATTTCCTTCCCAAATGAATTTAGTTTTCAGCAGTTTCTTTAACAATGTTGTATTATACTGATTCACTCTACAATGTAACATTTTTTGTTTCAGGTCTTGATGAAAATTCTAAGTTTAGATATTATTATTGTAAGAATAATTCATATACCTGATCAGTTCCTAGTTGGTTGGCCACTTGGGAATACCAGGTGCTGTAAGTATGGATGTGCAGGTGGTGTAAGAAATAACAGTTCGGAATTGGAAATCAGGGAGCTGAGATCAAACGAAAGAGTGAAGGAAGATGAGTAAACATTAGTGAGTAGAAAAGACAATGAGAGAACAAGGTTCAAGAAGGTAGGAGATGGCAAATGATGTTAGATGTGAGCTTGGATGTGTAGGTGGCATCATGGATAACAGCTCACAATTGGAAATCGGAGAGTTCCAATTCCAGTAGGTTTCCTTATATTCACTTATGTGCAAATACACTTGGGAAAGCTAAGAATCCACACCTTCTCCCCCCAGCTATGGGTTAATTAGTAGGACTTGTATCAACAAATCATTATTATCTCCCCTAAAATTCTTACAATCTGAAAATATTTTCTGGCTTTAAATAACCTGTAAAAGGTTGATAAGTCATAAAAAACAAACAAATCAATCAATATAAACTTACATTCAAAAAAAGATGAACATATAATGTTTATGTATTCTGTTTTATAACAATAAACCTGTATTTTTTTAAATTTCAACCCAAGCAAGGTAATAAAACTACTAGGACACAAGAGGTTACTGAGGGTAAAAGAATATAAAAAAAATAAAAAACATAACAAAACATTTAACCTATTGTGACTTTTCTGAAAATTTATTCTTAAAATATTTGGATTATCATTCTGCAGTTCTCTCCCATTTTCATTATTTCTTGATCACAAGTCCCATAACCCCTGAGGGTTGCTGGAGCACCACTCGTACTGCAGCCAGAGCAGTAGTTGTGTGTCTTGGGAAAAATTGCCTGATGGAGACCAGCTCTCTCGAGACTGGTCTGAATTCAGAGTTTTCCTTCTCCTATACTGCTTACCAACCAAAGCTATAGCACCCAGTCTGTTCTGCTATTTATTAATAGTTGAGAAGGGAAAAAAGAGTTGGATTCATGCCTTTCTCAATGGTATTTGTGCTTAAGTGAATGTAATGAACTTGAAAGGAATTCAAACTTTGCATCCTGGTTACTAATTTTAAGAATTCTTCATTTTTTACTTCTAAAAATTAACCAATTACTCTATTTAAACAATTTAGCTTTCCCTTGTTTTTTTATTCTACCTTTTTGTACTATCTTCCTTGCATTACTGCCATTTCTATATTCTTCTTAGATACTATTCACTAATTCCTTTATTCTGTTATTCATTTATTCTTAAATATTCTCTTTATAAAATGAACACATTGTTTTGGGCAAAAAAGGAAATTACTTATCCAACTGTCAACCATTAAAAGTTGGCAACTTCTTAAATAAAGCTTTGTAAATGCCCCCAATTGCATATAAAAGATTTTATAATTGGAACATTTAATGTTAGAGGACTTGGGGGCGGGGAAGAAAAGCCGAAATTATTGAAGGTCATTTTTAGTTATAACATTGATGCATGTTGTCTCCAAGAAACCAAATTCAAAGGAGGATTTAATATTGGAGTTACTTCAAGTTTGGAAACTGACAAATAGAAGAATAACATTTGCAGATATTGAATAGAATATACATTGAAACAATGGCATTTAAAAAAAAACAATAAAATTCCATCATTCTTTGCAGAAAGTTTAATGAGCTTGAAAGACCTGCAGCATTTTCGTGAGTTAGTCCAAGACATGGAGGTTTGGAGATGACTGATAAGAATTATTTACAAAGTTGCTGAAAACAAGAAATCTCACTGATTTGCAGTTTGCCTACAAGTCATAACAGTTCTGCTGCTGCTGATGATGATGGTGGTGGTGATGGTGATGATGATGATGGTGGTGGTGGTGGTGATGGTGATGATGATGATGATGATTTGAATGTTGATTTGAATGATGATGATGATGATGATGATGATGATGATGATTTGAATGTTGATTTGGATGATGATGATGATGATGGTGATGATGATGATGATTTGAATGTTGATTTGAATGATGATGATGATGATGATGATGATGATGATGATGATGATGATGATGATGATGATACTGTATATTTTTTCACTTATTCTGTTATTCTGGTATTCATTTAAATTTATATTCTCTCTTTATTAGATGAACACTTATTACTGCATTTGGTTATATAAATCTGCCATTCATCCATTCTTCGCAGTTCCTCCGTTACATTATCTTGTTCGGCAAAACTAATTTATTGGTGCTAATATTTCACGTCCTGTTGTTGCACATTATCTTCGCATTTGTATGCAGTCTGCATATGTAACCGTTACACTTGTCACTTGCATTGTATACATGAATGCATACATTCTACAAATAAAACAAAAGAATTTTTAAAAGTACCAACAAAATATTATTATATTTGTGCCACTGAACAAACCAAACAATAGAAAAAGAAATAAAAAAAATGAATTTGTTCATACTTGCCATCTTTTATTCTATGTTTTTTGTTAGTCTAGTGGCATTAATGTTAACCATATTCTGCCCAACACAGACCGATGCTATGCACACCTGACCATCCACGTTGTCTTTTTCTGACTTTTATAAATATCATCTCCTTTTGCCCCCACCTCCGTGCAACAAATCCAATCGATATCAATATGATTAGCCACAAACAGATATGTCCATCTATCAAAGTTTGGTTTTCCATAAGAATATACTCCAATAGATGTAATACACTCTCCTGACAGTGCCAATAGCCAAGAATTTTCAATTCTTGTATTCAAGTCTGATTACTTCCTTTATCTCTGTCTCCCTGGCATTTCTTTCCTCTTTTTCCTCGTTTTATGGAAGTCCAAGAATATAACTCTGTGTGTGTGTGTGTGTGTGTGTGTGTGTGTGTGTGTGTGTGTGTGTGTGTGCAGACTATTCAATTTTTATTTATTCTACAGCTAAATCCTACTTCTCATCATTGAGCCATCTTTCAACAATTGTGCCTCCTCCTACCAACTCACTTCCTATGCCAAAGACTACCCCTTCTTTTTTATCATTTCACTCTAAGCAAGGCAATAAAGCCATTAAGAGGCAAGGGGTTACTGAATTGGAAAACTTAAAAAAAAAATGACAATATTAACAAGAGAAGATGATAAAAGGACAGCATTCAAGGAGACAGATGATAATGATTGACAGTGCATTTAGATTTTTGAGAAACAAAATTGACAAAAAAGCAAGAAACCAGAAAAAAGTTCCACAAGAGAAATAGTGTGATAGAAGAAACTGTTACAATAAAATGGATGGTTACATCAAGCAATTTCAAGAGTAAAATGATGAGATCAAGCTGCCAATCTATACCATTACAAGTTCACTTTTAGGACTAATCAAAGTCATTTTGGAACTATGCAAGTTCATAAAGAAATAGCCAAGTTCAAAATGGAATAGTCAAATTCAAAATGGGACTAAGCAGATTCAAAATGAAGTAGTCAAATTCAAAATGGAATAAGAAAATTTGATTTGGGACTTGGTTTAGGCAAATTCAATTTGGGACTGAGCAATTATTTTCTAAAAAAGACTTTAAAATTAAATATTTTCATGATAAAATAATAATGTTTGACTAAACTTTACTCTTGAAGTGTTTTATTTTCTAGGAGTAATCAATAAATCAAGAAAATTCATGAAAGGTGGATGTTTTTTGGATGCAACTTTCAGCACTTAAAATCTATCACTATACCTATCTTTTTTCAAGATTGTCTTGATATATGCATTCAGTATTTCCTTGCTGCTTTTTCTTAGGACTTTTGAGATTTTCCCTGTTGTCCCCCAAATCATTTCATTTTGAATAACTCCCTTATTTTCTCTTTTTTTAACTCTATATACAGTCTATGCATCTCTTTCTTTCTTCTTCTCTTCTCCCTGATTATCTTACCAATGAAAGTGCCAGAAACTCTAACTTTGACACAAATTTATTCATTCAAGAATAGCCTCTTGTAAGGGATTGATAGTAAAATGTATGCAATACTGCACTCCAATTTTTAATTATCTGATTTTTTGAGCCATCATATTTGTTTATTGAAATGTGCAGAAAAGTTAAAAACATTTTTCCATAATGAATGGGCAAAGTGGAGAGCCATGATTTCCACTTCCCCCATCTTTTATAGCTCTCAATAATTTTCATCCCTCTGCCACCTCCACCAGACCACATTCTGTCATCCACTTGCTTAAGCCCGCCAAGTATGTCATGCATTACTTTCTCTTGTCTCTTTTCCCTTCTATTCGACCTGTGAGTATCAGATTCTCCAGGCTCTCCTTTCTCATTATATGTCCCAGAAAGTTCATCTGACTCTTCCTGATGTTAATTATAAGCTTCCTCCTTGTTTGCATCCTCTCTAAAACCTCATCATTGCTCACATGCTCGATACATGACATCCTTAAGATCCTTCTGTAGAACCATATCTCCATTGCCTCGAGTCTCTTCTTCATCTTTGTGGAGACCATCCAACATTTGCTGCCATATAGGAGGACGGATGTCACATAGCAGCTCAGTATTTGTCACCAAAGAAATCCCCCGTCTCACAATACTCTGCCCAGCTTTTGGAATGCATGTTGGCCATCCCAATAAGTCTTCGGATCTCAGCATCACGCTTACTGTTCTCCATCAAAACATTTCCCAGATATTTAAAATTCCACACCTGCTTGATTTTAGAGTCCTCAATCAGCAAATCACATTTCAGGCTCATCCTTTTACTGATGACCATGCATTGTGTCTTCTTGTAGTTTATGGTTAGTCTTTTCTTCTTGCTCTCCTTTGCTACCTTTTATAGGAGGTTTTAGAGTTTCTTTTCTGTGTCTGCTATCAGTACTGTGTCATCTGTGTATCTTATGTTGTTAAGATTGTGGCTGCTAATGCTGAATCCTGGTAGGATTTCTACTTCTCTCAGAATTGCCTGGCTGCATAGGTTGAATAAGTTCAGTGAAAAGGCACATCCTTGCCTTATGCTCCTTTCTATTTCTGTATATTCACTATGTGCACGCATACTGTTTGCTGTCATTTATTCTAATATCTTTCCCAAATATGGCAAGGTTACTGAACAGTTCCAACAGATCCTTGTTGCGTACTTTGTTGAATGCCTTTGCATAGTCTATAAAACATAGGTACACATCCCTCTGCATTCATATTGCTTTTCTGATATCATATCATAGCATGAATATTGCATTCCTTGTTCCGGTGTCTTTAACAAACCTGCACTGTTCTTGTCCTATCTCTGGCCTGATTCTGCTGTGCACTCTACAGGTTCAAATCCTGTCAGAGAACACACATATATATATATATATATATATATATATATATATATATATATATATATAAAGGAGTTCTTACAAATACAGAAACTGAACAATGAGACATTAAAAGAACATAAGAAAAATTTGTTCCATTTAAAAATTTATTCCTTGTATTGGCCTGAAGAAGGTCACTAGACTGGAAACGTGTGTAGCAGAAATATGAAGAATAACATATATATACTAAAACAAATCCACATTATTACCAAAAACTTTTGTGATTTTTCTCTTTTTTTTTTCGTTTCATTTCATTTTTGGAATTGCTATCTGATGATCCGGCGTCCTTTAAAAGGGCTCTGGTGAAATAAATTATTATACTTGTACCTTAAAGTGGTCTGTTTTTCTTTAATATATATATATATATATATATATCCTACACAAATTTTTGTTGGAACCAAACATTTTCCTGATTAGCCAACAAAAATCAGATGAGAAAAATGAAAATTGTCTGAAACTTTCACACTGAAAAGAAGCAGGCCTCTATGAAAAGAAACATTGGAAAAAAAATATTGAATTACAAGAGACAATTGACGTGATACAATTTTAAAAAAAAAGGTTAGCATATGAAAACACCGAAACATTCTTGGAGGTTAAATAGTAAAAAAAAACTGCTTGACACAGAAGTCATTATATCCCACCTGCATAATTTTCTATTTCACTAACCTTTACAACTTTTTCTTTATTAAAAGACTATGATTGCAATTAGTAATGTTTTTTCCATCCTTTTTTTAGTCTATTTTTTATATGAAGTACCTATATTTTACTTTCTTCTTTGCTTCTCTTTTTATTCTTTTCTCTTTTTAACAGTTCAGTGTTTTCTCTGCAGAAATTTATTAATGAAGGTGTTTAATTTTTTTTATCATTTCTTTTGCTGTTCATAATGTCTTAATAAGTTACCATTTCTTAATTGGTTCTTCGATTTGTTATAAGAGGACAAAAAATGAACATACTACTTGCTAATGGCACTTCATTGATGTTTGGTAATCAAGCCCAATAGCCTTCATGAGGTACATTTTTATTCAATAAAAGATAGATACTTCTGAATATGAAAATAAACTCATCCTATAAAAAATCAAATAAAATATTTAATTTCCTGATGTAGAAAGTAAATAAATTTCATTTACTGTATTTTTCTCCTTCGTAAAAGAAATGTAGTATCTAATTTTATTTTCAACCCATGGTTGATGCAGAAGATTTTATAAAATTCTTTAACACATTGATGAATGTATATGCTGTATTTAACTACAGTCCAGTAAAAATATCTCTATTATTAACAGGCTAGTTGGAGCCACCATTAATTCCATCCAGTTTTTTTCCAGCAACTATAAATCAGCTCTTCTTTTTCTGTCAGAAGTTTTTGGTTCATGACTGGAATTGGTTACATATCTAGAAATTTTGTAAGATTTTGCATGTTTGTTTGATATTGCCAATGTTTCAATGTCTTATAATGTCCTGGCATTGCAGTTGGTGAGTAATAAAAAAAATGAAGAAACTTTTCCAAGTAGTAGCGGAAACTTGTAGAAATTTTGCATCTTTTTTTTTTTTTTTGCACATTGATTTATTCTGCAAGTCACTATTTGTAGAGTGAGTGGCCATGGTTAAATGTAAAATAAATGACAGAATTGCCCAACAAACAGAATTGACAGAGTTTGCATTAAGCAATAACAAGAAAAGAAAAGAACAGGGCAAAAAATAATATAAAGCAAACAAACAATATATACAAGACAAATTAACAGTAATAAGGCAAATCAATAATACTGCAAAAAATTCACAAAGAATTGGGGTTGACACACTAAGAGCAAGTTCGGATAAGCAAATGTAGCATTCTGACTTCAAGGCAAGATAGATTAGTACAGAGTCAGTTGATACCAACAAAAGGCCTATCTTACTGGCTAGAAAGAAATCCCAGCATGCATTTGTGTGCTTCTGCCTATAAATTGGAGAGCGGGGGAAGTGTTTTGCAATCATTCCAACATAGATTTGAACCAACATATTCTTTGCAAGGCATTAAAAAAATATACTTCCTTTTTAGTCTCTTTTGTAATGCTTCACCTGGAAGAGCCATGAATAAGACAGGATTGGTAACATGAAGGCATACCAAGTTTATGGTACTGTCTCCTTTCCTTTGCACTGAATTTGTGGACTGGTTTAATGTGATCACCTAGAAAACATTATGTAACCAACAAGGCATGACAACTACTTCTGCCACCCATTTGAAGTGGCTGATAACAGAGGAGACAAGGGTCCTTTCTAATTATTCTTCCATGGTACTCGTTTGTAGCATTTTGCAGGGGTCAGTTTGCCAAACAGTACAGCAGGGCCTTTATAAGTCATATTCTATTTTCAATATATGGTCAGCTCAAATTTTTGCAAAATTTTTCAATTATTTAGACCTAGGTACTATTGACAGCTTTTGTTTCAAATAATAATATCACTCTAGCACTGATATCAGAGGAGACTAGTGAATCTCTGTATATCTTCCATGGTACTCATTTGTAGCATTGTGCAGAGGTCAGTTTGCCAAACAGTACAGCAGGGCCTTTATAGATCAATTGTATTCTATTTTCAATATATGATCAGCTCAACATTTTTTAATTATTTAGACTTACGTAAAGGCAGATAGAGGGAAAGAAGGACAAGAAGCAATGCGTGAAATACATAGCAGGCTTAAGCAAGTGGATAACAGAACAGGGTCTGGGAGAAGTAGCAAAAAGACAAAACTTATTGACAACTACAAGGGATAGGAGGGAGTGGAGAGCCATGATCGTCTGTGTCCTGCAGGGACATGGCACATAAAAGAAGAAAACTATTTACAGCTTTTGTTTCAGATAATAATATCACTCTAGCACTCTTTGAAAATAGTGTGGTGGCAGCACCAGTGGAAGCAATCATGGTGACTCTTATATATGACTCAAAATTCAGTACCATAGAAGAAGGTGGACATAGCAACAGATTTATCGACTTTTCAAAGGTTTTTATTGGTCAGCTTCTTTATCAAGTTTTGTGCAAGCAGATACTGAGACCTTTGAAGGTCAAAGTGCAGAAGCCTTTATTGCCAGTTGCAGTGAAACATGGGTCAGATGTAAGCCAAAGTCTTCCCAAAAAATTGGTACTAGATCTGTCAGTGAGTCAAAGAACAAAGAAATTTTATTCACACACATGTAAAATTACTACAAGGAATTTGATACTGAAAATCTTAATTTGCTTTAATACCTTTTGTCTATAAAATGGGGAGTGGCAAATATTTTGCAATCATTCTGACAAAGTAAGACAATACAAATGGAAAGATTAAAAACTGAAACAGGTAAACACACGAGACCATTATTGCCTCCTCTGTCTTCCCTTCTTATTATGTAGGCTTTCTTTTTCTCACTAAAACTCAAGTGATATATTTTTATCATTTTTTTTTTATTTTCATCATGCCATAATGAGTTACATTTCTTAATTGGTACTCTGATTTTTATGAGAGACAAAAAACACATGAGAGCATTATTGCTTTCTCTATCTTGCCTTTCATTCTTATTATGTAGGCTTTCTTTTTCTCACTAAAACTAATTAGTGTCTCATATATCTTTTATGCCTTTCCTTGCAATCAAAAAGGAATGGTTCAATATTTATCTGAGGGCATTAAATATGTAGGTACTCACCACAAGCCTTGTTTTTTTTTTTTAATTTTATTTCTCGCAACACATTTCTATAGCTTCCAGAGTGTATCCAGCCAGAAGTAAACAAAATGGTTAGGGATTTATCTTTTTCACTGCTGCTATATCAAGAAATTATGGACAGAACATGATACACATGCTAACTTATTAAGTAATGGTGGAACAAGCAGAATTGTAGTATAATGTTGCAATTTCTTTTAGGAAAATAGGATTTTATTGATTTCTTTCTATCTCCGTTTGATTTCCCAGTACAAGACAATGAATGAATGTCAATAAAAGAAAAACATATTTGCAAATTATTTTTAAAAATTTTCTCATTACATTGTTTCAAACAAATTTTCAATAAAGAGACTGATAGAATATGAACCAATGATCAGTTTGAACAATTTATCAGATTTTGATATTATTTATATATCTATAGGAATATTTACTTTTTTGTGTATATTTAAATGTATAACTAAATTTTCATTATATAATATTTTTTTTAACACACAGACACACACATAATTTATATATATCTATAAGAAAAAGTACAAATAGAAAAAGTCTATCAATCTAACAAGTTTCACTTTTATTAAAGCTTCATCAGAGATTGAGAGAAAACAGACAAAAGAACAGAAACATTGGTATTTTCAATTTTGTTTGGGTTGGTTCTCATTGGTCAGTCATGTATCCCATGCATTAAAACTGTACATAATTCTATATGCACGTAAGTTTGTAAATATTCTAATACATCTAAGTGGGCATCAGATGGTAATGTCTGTTTGTAACTGTGTCTGTATAGTTAATATATTTGTATATAACTTTAATCACTTTTGTTTATTAGACAATAAATTATATCACTTAGTGTAATCCATAGGTTATCTTTCCTTATACAACAAGATTTAATAATATTTTAGAGCATTCTCAAGTTTAAAATTTCAAAACTTAACAATATTTTCCTCTGCATTACTTCCGTATGCAAATACAACTTTTAAAATAAAATCTCTATGTTTACTTTGAAAAAGTTCCTCAAGGAACAAAATGCATTGGTATACAGAAGATTTCCTTTTTTTTTTATTTATATTTGTTATACAGACATATTTTATTTATATCTGAATTTTTAATGCAATTAGACAGTAATTCTTTTTTCAGAAATATCTTATTAAAACATCTTCTGTTCTTGCAAAGTGTCATTTGAAATTTGAATAGACACTAAATCTCTATACTCTGCACTATATATATATATATATATATATATATATATATTGTTTTAACAAACAAAACCACATTATTTTTACTTTAGTGTAACCTTAAAAATGCATTTTTCTTTGTTCAAAGCAATTTACAAGTTTTGTGGTATCAAACTTGTTTATATATATATATATATATATATATATATATATATATATATCTGTGTGTGTGTGTGCCTTTGTGTGTTTATATATACAAGCATATATATGTCTGTGTTTCTATGTGTGCATATGTATATATATATATATATATGTGTGTGTGCGTTTTATATATGTATATATGAAGAAAAATATATTGAAAAAACAAACAAAAATCCTAATATGCAATTATGCTGTTTTAATGTTAATATATTGCATATTAGGATATTTGTTTGTTTTTTCCGTATATTTTTCTTCATACTGTCGGATCTATATCCATATATTTGCTTACATATGTATGTATATGTACATGTATGTGTGTGTTTATATATATATATAAACAGAAACAAAATATATATATATTCAGATAGATAGATAGATTCACCTGTTGATTTTGTTGAATAGCTCAGTTTAGATCACACAGATTTCATCATAATAGCATAGGCTCATTCAGAAACACCCACAGTAAGAACTGATAACAGAGAAATGATGAGCAGGGTGCCATGAAGTCTACAAACATATCACTATCATAGTTTTATTTTTCTTAGGCTGGCTACCATCCATGGTTAGATTCTCCCAATTTCCCTACACCCATTCTATTTTATACATAATTCAGTTAAAGAGGATTCATGCTTTTTTCCAATGGCATCAAGGAAAAGTAAGGGAAACAGAATCGATCAGAATTTGAATTTGGATCACTGATTTCATTTGTAATGCCAATAACCATTATGCTATTCACACATCCATGGTAATGGTAATAAGGAAATATTTGCTATTCATTGAGACCAAGCAACCAGTTCTGTTATTGGCTGAAGTTTATAAAATCTTTTGCTTAAAACAATTTTTCAAGAAAATACAATGGGATCAACTTGACAGAAGAGTGAAAAATAAATGAAAAAGAGGCTCTTAAAGTCATTGAAAAAAGAATGGAATCAATTATCAAACTCATATTTTGAGAAACTTTTTGCAACAAATGCCAAAAATTTGTGCTGCAGTAATCAAGGCTGAAGAAGGATATTTTGATGAGAGCAATATTAATCATAACATTTTTTTTTTCTTTTTGTCAGAATAAAATTTCTAATAAAAATCATGTCTCCCTTTTTTTCAACTGTCTACAATAATTTTCTCATATTTAAAATACAAAACAATACTTTTTGGTCCAATTGAAAAACTTACCAGGAGTTGCCGCAAACTTTTGAACTATAGTGTGTGTTTATATATATATATATATTTCCAAAGATGCCACATACTAGGTTTGACCTTGATCTATTCAGATAATCAACCATGGTGAGATTCGATTCATGGTCAGAAAGCAAACGTTTTAACCACTTGACCATTGAACATTGAACATTGAATTACATTATATATATATATATATATATATATGTAAGCAAATGTAAATGGATATAAATCCGACAGAATGAAGAAAATTTGGAAAAAACTAAAACAACATAATTGCATTTAAGGATTTTGTTTGTTTTTTCCAAATTTTCATATATATATATATATATATATATATATATATGAGGCGAATGAAGAAAACAGTAACCAGCGAGTAAATTCAAGCTCTCCCAGCTGGTATTTCAAACTTGAGTCGTTCCTTCTTGAGTTCTGTCTCCAAATCACACTAACTGCCCGTTCTTGCCGTCAACCGTGGAACGTCCCTCAAGAACTCCCCGACTCGAAAAAAAAGTAGTTGTTTTTATAGTTGTTCATGTACCATAATCCTTGCGTCTTCATGTGATCCCATAATTCATTGTGTCCATGTCCCATAATGCATTGCATCGTTATTGCATAAAAATGCGATGCCAGTCCCCCCTCATTCTTTTACATTATCTGGCTGAGGATAAGTGCTTTTTTCTCTCCCACATTACGGCAGAGCGGTAAGTGCTTTTTTCTCTCCCACATTTCAACTGCAGTAGCTTTACATGCTAAGCAAATACGGGCTCTTTTTTGGCGGGGACAAGGCAAGTCACGACCAGTTGTGCTCGTCCAAGGTTCTGTCTCATGTCCGCCACAATATATATATATAATGTAATTCAATGTTCACTTATCTTGTATTTAGACTTTTGAAGAGATTACATCCATTCATCAGGAGACTTGACTATAAACATATACATGCTCTTTCTCTTGATGACTGTAATTATAAATACTGGTCGTGTTAAAATTATCTTCCAGAAATACTTAGGTCAAACATATTTTTTGACAAACGAGATATATATATATATATATATATATATATATATATATGTATTTTTTATCTGTACACATATATCTAATATACTCAACATGTAAACATAATTTAGGCACCTTTGAATCTGTGTATTATATATATATATATATATATATATATATATATAAATTAAATAATTAAGAAAAGACCACCTTAAGTTTCCATGATTATAATTTATTTCCCCAGAAAAATATTTTTTCCGAATCATCAGGTCATATATATACTTACAAAGAAATGTGGTTTCTTTTATTTTTAATACAAATTTTTGAGGGATAGTTTTAAACTTATATAAAGCTGTGGGAGGGGGAGGATTATAGAATTATCTATATTGGAAATGGATATATATATATATATATATATATATATATATATATATATTCCATGTGATACTTTTTGTTTTTCGGACTTCATCAGACTAAAGTGATGTTTACATTGATATAACTTACTCATGCTCACAAAGGGGAGGATACACTGAAATTTTAATCTTTTAAATGATATATGCATTTCTATGAAGTTGTGCATTCTCAACACAATTTGTATATATGCACCTAAGCATATGTATGTAAAGAAATATCTAATATACTCAATATGTAAACGTAATTCAGGCACCTTTGAATCTCTGTCCATAAATGTATAAATAGACGGGATTATATGTATATATGCTTCAACTTGTATTTATATATCTGTACATGTAAATATTTATATGTAGGCAAACATATGTGTGTTTAAATATATATATATAACTAATAAGGAAGTATTCAAAATTTGTTTTATTTTTGTACTTTCCTCTTGGTTGAACTTTATTTGGTTATTACAAATTTTCTGACTGGTCCTCTCTGCTAAGAAATAAATGAGGTTACATTTTAGAAATGCCATCATTTATCTGAAAAGCAAATAAAACAAAATAGACTTGTGATTCTGAACAGAGATTTACCAGAAGACAAATAAGATCTGACATTATTTTTTGTTTCTTCAATATATAAAATATTGAACCGTTTCTCAATCTTCACCCAAGGTGTACGTAATTAATCAAAGAGGTGAGTTCAAATTCCATTCGAGTTTGTTACATTTATTTACGTAAGAAATACCTTTGTAAAAGGTATGAAGCCATCGACTCCATCCCCCAGCTATGGGTTAAATAGTAGGACTTGTATCTGGAAAAATCATTGTTATTCTAAATATTCTGTTTCAAAAAAATCTCTTACAATTGTTTTGTTTTTAAATAACTGACAAATCTACCTGTCTGTATTTCTGAGATGAGATATTGTAACTATTTACATTATTTACATTGTTTGAACTTTTGTCATTATCTTTGTTGTCATATTCACAACATTTCAGCCATTGTACCTGTTGAAGCTTGGATAAGCATGGAATAATAATAATACAACACAAAATGTACGTAAACAAAATGTATTGAAACAAGGAAAAGGTACACAATATTTACAGTTAGTTTTGGTATATTCTTGGGAAGACTGTTCCTGTAGAATGGGTTGACTTAATCGCAGTCGGGCAGAGTCTCTGGATTGGATCTCTTGTTACTTCCCTGTCTTCCCGGTACCAACCCATATTTATATGGTCGGTACTCCACTATGTAAATTAGGTGGATTGTACCACAACAGTACCCACCAACAATTTTTAGGTGAGTGGAATTTTGAACAACCTACAAAGGGTTGATAAGCCATAAAAAACAAATCAATCAATCTAAGTTAAGGATTACTTAATTTCTTCATTTTCCTTTCACTGATGATTTCAGTTACTGCTGGAATCTAGAAAAATTCCATGGTGCATTTTTTTCTAAATCTGAAATTTCATTCCCATAATAGAACATTAAAAAAATATCAGGTTTTCACTCTTAAATACTAACTAGACTAATTATATAATTCTTGATGGTAGTATTCATAGTATTTCCTAGAAAATAACTGGCTGCCTGTTGCCATCTTTGAAGTGCATTTCTAATCCTCATCACAGCAGAGCAGGAAACTTAATGAAAAGCATCCTAGGTACTACTGTTACCCCAAGGGCAACATTTTAGTTCTCAGTCAAAGTGCTTGAGGAACAGCTTCTCACCTTGGGCCCTGTGTAAAATGAACACGAGCATATGCTGAAAATTTTTCAATGTATTTTAAATGTTATTAGTTTTCTTCATTTGATGATGGGCATATTCTTTTTTTAGTTCCAACAAACAAGATGTGCAAGAAAAGAGACTGTTAGCATAGAATTTATGGTTACATCTAGTCAGATCAACATTAAATTGATGAGATTTCAATGCCAGTTTTGTACTATGCTTCAATTCAAAAAGTCTATGTACCACAGTGAAGAGCTCATCTGAACAATTACCATGAAAGTGTTTATAGAAAAGGCAGAGAGAGGCAACCTTACTGCGGTGGGAAAGTGACTGAAGCTGAGCTGCCAGATCAGGACGAATACTATTGCTGATTTTTCTCTAGATTTTATCAAGGAGCTCAACAGCAATATTTTAAGCAGGAATGAATTGTACACTTATAGATATATGCAAGACAGATTCTGAAGAAAAATATGTCTCACACAGTTTGTTTTCATTTGTATTGTGTACATGTTTGATTTTTGCATGTTAGCACATCAGGGGTCTGCTGTCCAATTTCAGAGACAAGAAGAATAAATAAATAAATTTGTAGGAAAGTTGGAATTGAACTGCTGAATATTGTATTCACTTTCCTACAAATAGTCTTAGGAATGGTATGAATTCATTTCTTCAACACCCACCCAGCTATGGGCAAAATAACAGAATACTCTGAATTCAAAATTTTTTGGTATAAAAATATTTTTCCTACAAAAACTGCAGTAGCAGCACCTGGAAGCTGTGGATGTATCCTCCATAGAGGAATCTAATAGCAGTAAGGAAAAATCTCTTGATAAAAAACACTTGATTTTGAAGAATTTCACTTAATATTTCCAAAGTTTATTGTCTAAAGATTTTTCTTTTCCATTTAATATTCCACTGTGTAAATCACAATTTTATCAGGTGTTGGAAATCAATATAGTGAGTATAGCAAGAATAGTCCAAATGTAACCTTTCATATTACTCCGGTCTTAATAAGGACAATCCATTTAAAACCACATGGACCATCGCTATAGAATCACAAAGAAAGAACTGTATCAGGTAACAGAACCCACATTACTTGAGGGCTTTTCAACAGCAGCAATAACAATAAAATGGATAGCACATGTAATTTAAGAAGAAAATATTAACTTAATAAAAATGTTAACATTTAAAACAAAAGGCATGGAAAGAAACACCCATCAATACTGAAAAGAGCAAAAAAGGTTACTGGACTTGGAAAAACTTTTTTTCCTGAAAAATTGTTTTAAGAGAAAGATTTTTATGAATTTCAATTGAAGTCACCACTGGCTATGCAGTCAATGAATGTCAAATGTTTTTGTATAAAGAAAACAGTAAA
>CAHIKZ030000272.1:610000-615000 GCA_903632075.3 Acanthosepion pharaonis
AGATTGCCAGATAGGTCTCGCCATTTTACTATTGGAATAAATCGATGTATCTGTAAGTTCTAATTTGATAGAATGATAAGTCTAAGAGATACATACAAGTGTCAGGCTGCATCAAGTCTGTGTTGTTTGAACTTTAAATAAGTACCCTAAAGCATCTCATTTGCAAAAGAGGAGAGAAAATTATTTTGTGTAATTTAAATAAATAAAAATTTGAGGAAAGTAGAAGATCTTTCTATCAGAAAATTGATCATTCTATTACAATTGTGCTTGTTCCTCACTTCATTAGTTCGTATAACTGTTACTGCCTGCCAATACCTCATAAATAATAGACTATTACGTTTTGGTCTTGTGGAAACTTCATTTCAGTGAGAAAATGAAAAGAAAGAAGGAAAGATAGAATGAAGAGAAAGAATTAGATTAAACTGATAAGAACATATACTACATTTTGATCTTAGCCAAAGAACCAAGATATGAATGTGACTGTGATAAATGTGTCATTTTTTAGAGGCACAATATCGAACAACTGAGTAAGTCAATCACCAAAAATCCAGTTACTATAAATAAAATAAAATCAACTGCTGAATTATTTAAAATTAATTATTATTACAAGAAATGATCACAAGACAAGGATTTGGCTAGAAAGAAAGAAAAAAAGAAGTGAAAATAGACATTTAATGCCTCCTGCCAATACCTCATAAATAATGGACTCTTTTGTTTTGACTGAAGAGGAAAAAATAAAAGACATACACTCCTTGGTTTCAGTGTGAAAATGAATGAAAGAAAGAAAGTTAGAAGTGTTTAACATCTGTTTCAGTGAAATGAAAAATTTGTCAATATCAAATCTTTTCATTTGTACCCACTTCTTAAAATATGACCAGCATCTATATTTATGATTGTTATTACAATATTTTGTTAAAGTTGCTAAGCTCAAATATTTAATGATTTGAGAGGGGAATTTCTACAGATATTTTATTGTCATAGGACTTAACATGAGCTTATTCAATCATTAACTTAAAAATTAAGATTCCTCAGGAAATTCAAATAAGAAAACATTGAATTTTTAGAGGTATTTCTGGTATTGTATTAATCTGTTTTTTGCAGTTTATCTTAACTAAACTTCATTTTCCATTGCTGTAAGATTTTATCTCTGCGCCTTTTCTATAAATACTTTTGTTGTGTCAGAAACCTACCACCCCTCTTGAAGATGAACTTGTCTGCGAACAAAGACTTTAAATAGTGGCATGTAAAAGATAGATAGACAAAGAAGTTCTTAGCTGAGCTAGTTATTGACTACTCAGGCGATTTCTGTACCTTTTTACCAACCTATTAAAACCCTTTTTATTGTTACATGTTATTTGGCATTTGTCTCTACTAACCCCAAATCAACATCATAACAACTTTCATAGTAATTTTTCAGATGAGCTTGTTGCTATGGTACATAGACTTTTTGAATTTAAGCACAGTACTAGACTTGCGTCGATATCTCATCATTTTACACTTGAGCTGGCTAGATGTAACCATAAATTCTATGCTAACAGTTTCTTTTCTTGCATTTCTAGCTTCTAGCAACTTTAATCTGCAAAAATTTAAATGCAATGTCAATTGGAATCTACTCTGCACCGGATTACTCTTTTTTTTCTTCCAGATCATTATTAATGTTTCTGTTCCTAATTCTTCCACACCCTGCAACCTCTCATATCTTAGTCGCTTTATTGCCTTGCATGGGGTGATACTAATAAAAAAAAATTTTCAATTGCATTGTTCAAGTTGCCTCTTCTCTGATATTCAAGAAACACAGATATGAGTTTATGCCTGGTGATCAATCATCTATCAATAAATAGCTAGAATATAAGAAAATGTTTTGAAATGAGATATAGAATTTAATATTGATTTCTGAGCTAAAATAGTAAATTTGTAACTTGCTAAGCTTTTTAATCTTCAGACCAAATATTAAGCACTAATGTTTTTATACATGCTCGGCCACAATGTCAAAAAGCCTGAAAGATGTAATTAAGACTACATTGTTACAGTATGACATTTTACTTGACCTTAGTTTAAAATCTGCAATTATCAATAAAACTGAATAAAGTTTACAAGAAAAACATTGATAAAAGCATTGTTTTTTTAGCTGAGCTCATCCTAAATTGGATGAAGAATGATTTTACTGATTTAATTTGAACCGAGACATTTCTTAAATTGTTTTTTTTCTCTGCCTCTTTTTATGATATGTTTTTTTATTTTATAAATAAATAGCATCATCATATATATTAATAAGAGTTCCATTATCAACTGTTAAATGTTAACACAAACTCAACTGCATTTATTTTAATTTTGATATTTTATTAGTATTTGTCGAATTAACTGCAATCTGAATTTCACTATCGAAACACAGCTAATTCGTCTTCATTAAGTCAAAACATTTATTCCTCTGACTTTCTATGTCATTAGGTCAAGAAAAATGTGATAGACTTTCTTTTCACCTTCTCAATTTCTTAAACAGACATGCAAACACATAAATATACATACACAAATATATATATATATATAAATAACAACATTTTAATGTGGATATATAATTAGATTGTTAAGATTTTGATCCAGTTTAATTCTTTCTTTACTTGTCTGCTATGGACACTATCCAATTTCAAATTCAAGCTTAGGTATATTTGCATTCAGCACATAGAGAGATCACCAGTGGATTATAATACAATTATCTTGAGTGAACCTTAGCGTGGATTATCTGCATGATCAACAATTTGAACGAGGTCAGTATGCTCAAACCCTTGGTCAAAATGACTTGTGATTTCATTCTACAGTTTGATTTCAAGCCTTGTAATGGTTATAACCATTACAAGGCTTGAATCAAACTGTAATCTATGTGTGTGTTTGTTACATATACATATATATATATATATATATATATATATATATATATATATATATATATATATATATGTGAAAAGTGTATATAAATATAAATAAATATATATATGTATAATTATTTATATATTATATATATACTCAATATCAGAGAGAGAGCTAACATATTTGGTTGGATTGATGTGAGTTTGTGACCCTGGGTTTCACGCTTTAGCGATCGTCAGACAAGCGATCGCTAAAGCGTGAAACCCTGGGTCAAAATCACATCTATCTAACTAAATACATATATATATATATATATATATATATATATATATATATATATATATATATATATATATATATATATATATATATATATATATATATATATATATATATATATATATATATATATATATATATATATATATATATATATATATATATATATATATATATATATATATATATAAATATATATATATATATATATATATATATATATATATATATATTATATATAAAAATATATGGTTAAATATAACAGACAGTGAATGTCTATTATATTTGATCATGAGCCATTCTAAGCTTTTGTTTGGTGGCTTTAGTCTTGGGAGAAAGATAAAAACTGTCCAAACTAAAGCCACTATATGAAGCTTATACCGCTCATGATCAAACATTATAAACATTCGCTGTCTGTTATATTTAACCATATATGATTGAATAATGATCTGATGCCCTTATACATAAATATATATATATATATATATATATATATATATATATATATACATAAATAAACAGTGTGTGTATATATATATATATATATATATATATATATATATATATATATATTTATGAATTCTCCTGTCACATTCAACATATGAGGTTCCTCAAAAGTCATGCACGTCATAGGCATGCAGATAATTAATAGGGGGTCGAGTCATGTTGCCAGTGAAGGATAATATGTATATTCATTAATATATACTTAATAGCCCCATTTTATTCCATAAAATACTGTTTCATTAACACCAGTATTATATGTGTGTATTTGAATATAGATAAATTTTAAATGTTAAAATAATTACAGTGTTCGTTTGGGTATAATTAAAAATCACTATGAATGTGGAATGCAGATTTTAACACAGCTTCAATATCTTTTTTTTTGCAATTTACTCCAGAAGATGATTTTAGAAAAGTTTGAAAGCAATTGGGTTAACAAAATCTATGCTACCTTCCTTAATGAATTTCATCTTAACATCAAGAAACCAATTAGACAGGTGGAAAGAATCAGTATAGAAATAAATTCACACACACAAAGTGATTTTTTAAACATAGTTTAGAAGTGACATAAGACCAAACGTATTTAGAATTAAACTCCCTACAAGGCACAAGGTCGAAAATGTGGAGCACACTGTGAAAATTGAACTTAGTACTCAGTTGTAATTGTCTAATGGCACAAGTGCCTCCAGGTGCACACACAGACACACATACACAAACACACACATACACATACACACACATACACATATAATATTGAAATGGTCAGAGTTGGATTAAACTAGGAAACAGTTGTATTAAAAGTGCTCAATACATGAGTGACAAATAAAAATAAAAATTTAGCAATAGTCAATTCCACTACCTTGGTTCCAAACTGCTTAACAATACTGAAAGGTTCAAGAGAACGTAGAATCAGCTGTTCTGTTAGTTTTTTCAATTTTAAGTTTAAATATATATATATATATATATATATATATATATATATATATATATATGAATATACACACTTATATATATATATATATAAATACATACACACAAACACACACACAGACGCACAAATTCATGCATGTGTGTAAACACACATTTTACATATATAAATAATGTTTGTGTGCACAGATGCATGCATGTATGTATATGTTTTTTCTTATACAACATAGTATTTATATGTATTTGGATATGATCGCTTGATCATACACTTTCCTATATTTACCTATTCAGTTTATATATATATATATATATATATATATGTGTGTGTGTGTGTGTGTGTGTGTGTGTGTGTGTGTAAACTTCAGACTGAGAATCTGATAGAATCATAAATGTGTAAGACAATTTGGAAACATTAATTTTTCTGATCA
>CAHIKZ030000272.1:617500-632500 GCA_903632075.3 Acanthosepion pharaonis
GGGTGTGAGTGATATTTGATGACATTTTTAGTATGTTAAATAAACAGCAATATCTTAGCAAACAATGTATATATTTAATTCAAATTGGCACAAATATCCTTCATGATACTTCTTTATCTAATTATTCTGTGAAACCACCTTTGGCTTCAATGACTGCTTCTATTTGGGCTCAAAACTGTCCACAAGCTGCAATTAAGTGGTCCCTATTCATTTTGGACATCACCTGGACAATGGCGGCCTTCAGTACAGCTATGGTACTATGAGGATGTCGATTAGCCTCCCTTTCAACAACGCTCCACATGTAATTGTCCATAGGATTTAAATCTGGCGAATTAGGGGGCCACATGTTGAGGGTCACATGATTGTAAAAATTCTTTGATAACCAATCCTGGGTTACAATGTCTTTGTGAGAAGGTGCAGAGTCTTGTTGAAAGACATATGGCCTTCCATTGCATACTTTAATTATCCAGGGCTTAACCATTTTAAGAACATTAATATATCCAGCAGCATTAATCCTAAGATTTTGTGGGAAAATGTAAGGTGGCATGACATGACCTTCACTGCTCACAACTTCTAAAACCATCACAGTAGCTGAATATTTGCCATGCATCACCCTGGGTACTTCAGAAGGAGATGCACATAGCCACCTGTGATTCTGTCTGTTTTCTGATCTTGGTCAAATTTTTTTTCGTCAGAGAAAAACCAAAGTTCAGCAACTGTTTTGAATGCATCAGACAGTTTTCTTGAGTCTTCGCCGATATGAATTGGCCTTTCTTCATTATATATGACTTATATCGAATGTTCTGATGTACCACGATTCTGATAGTCCACTCTGATACCTTGTGCGATGGACCTCATTGATCTGCCGTGGTTCTCATTGATGTTGTTTTGAACATTCCGTATAAATTCTGGTGTTCTCACGGTATCACGGTAGAGCACTGTGAAGGCTTTTTTCTTTTTACTACAGGGGAAACATTGCCATCACATCCCTCTAGCTCCAACCGAACCTTATGAACAAATGATCTGGCAACATGTAAAAAGTTAGTGATTTTTGAATCACTGTTTTGCAGTTAAAGCATCAAGGCATGCCTTTTTGTTTCTTGGGTTAATAACTTCCTCTGACTGGGCTATCCGAAATAAAACAAAATAATATTATAAACTAGCAGTAGAGCCCGGCATTGCCTGGGGATGGAACAGTAAGAGATAGATCAAGTATCGACCATCATAAAGACTGAAAAATAAAATTGACAAAGATTATTGTTTAAGGTTGATGGACATGCATGTCTTAATTAGATTTTTTTTTTTTTTTTTACGAATTGGTCAAAACCTAAACTCAAGCAAAACATTGTTTTCAATCATTATGAGTCTACCGATTGAATAGAATTTTATTATAAACAATTGTCTTGTAAATGGAATTTTAAAGCATTCTGAATGTAAAAATAAAGAAAAAAGTGTGCAAGACAATAAAAAACACTAACTGCCAAAAAAAAGTGAAGTTTTGTTGAAATTGGTTGAAAAATGTAGGAAATCCGATCCCATATATAAATGAACATACACACACACACACACACACACACACACAAACACACACAAACAACCTGGGTTTTATAATAAGTATAACTCGATATGAGTTGTCCCCCTTTCATTCTTGCGACAGCAATGCCTCTTAATCGTGTTTTCAAATTGATTTTGTGCAAATTGTTTTTCTAATTTTTAGCACTGTCAGAACGACCGCAAGGTAATTTTACATAGTTCTGTGAAGTTTTATTGAAATTGGTTGAAAAATGTAGGAAATCTGATCCAGTATATAAACGAACAGACACACACAACACACACATACACACAACCTGGGTTTTATAATAAGTATGATGATTTGAGTGTGTAGTGAACTTAAAACAATATGTCCTCAAATAACACTTGCACCCTGTATATATATATACATATATATATATATATATACACACACAAACACGTGCATATATATATATATATATATATATATATATATATATATATATATATATATATATATATAATTGGGAATTTGGACAACAATCCCTCTTTTTATACAAGTTTCATTAAAGATGACTGGTGGCTATTCAGCTTTTTTATTTAATTTTCTTGTTGGTGTAAAAAAGTAAAAGCCAACACTCAATAATATTAACTATGAACACGGCCACAATCTGCTGACAGTGTTTAGAAAATAAGTCATTCCTATAACTTCAGATACATGCATAACACAACCCACACATTCAGTGAAAAATAAAAAAATCGTCCTTGATAATGGGTAAAAGAATAGATGAAAGCACTTGGATATGCAGAACTTTTTGGACAGTTTTACATACTTTGTATCCAGAAAAGAAAACACTTGTATGGACATAAAAATTAAATAAAATAAATGCTTATATATATATATATATATATATATATATATATATATATATATATATATATATATATATATATTATTGATAAAAATATAGTTATGAGTTATGCTATATTTATGGGTAAAAATGCTCAATATCATGGCCTGCATATTTAAAGGTGAAACAAATAGTCACCACTACATTTATAAATGTTTTATCCCTGATATTGAGCTCTTTTTACTTGTGAATATAACACCTTAAAACTATATATATATATATATATATATATATATATATATATATATATATATATAAATTAAAAAAAGAAAGAACAGTAAGATTTATAATCCGGTGTTCTTATTAATTACTTTTATTTTTAAAAAACAGTGCTCAATAAAATTCTACAGAGCATAGACATTATAAATTTACTAATCTAAAAATATGGTCCCATCGCTACACAGGATTTACCATGTTTCAAAAACAAAAAATTGCTTGAAAATGAAACAGTTCTAAAGATTTTAATTCTATAATTACATTTAAAGTTTTTAGTTTCTGTTTTTGAAACATGGTAATTCCTTAATTAATTGATTTATTTATTGGAAGAACAGGACAAACTATGTGAAAAGAAGAAAATAGATTAGTCCTATGCCGCATTTATGGATTTTGATAAGTTCCAAAGAGACAGAAACATGAATATGGCTATGTGATTCTATTTGAGCAAAAATACAAGTTTACATTAACTAAAGCCTATCAGTTCAATACTTGTGCTGGGTAGTAAATATGTGTATAGCTGGTCACTTGTATTTGAGGATACACATCTACTAGGGTGGCTAGCCAATCACTATTGCAGACACTTGCTTAGGTGTATTTGTCTTTATTCAACACCTACAGAGCCCACCTGTGATTTATATGGCAACTATGCTGAGCAGACATTAGTTTTTGGAAAAGAGCGTGTTATCTAGCATGATCAACAATTTGAATAAGACCACCACACTTAACCCTCGGCTATGATGACTTGTGACTTTGTGCTAGCACAGCTATTTATCCAATTTCATAAGGCTTGGATCAACCTGTGGTATGGTTTTCAGGCACTTTCCAAACGTGCCACACACTGGGATTGATCCCTCCAGTCCGATAACATCAGGAAGTCTCCTTCCTGACAAATTGACCATGGTGAGAGTTGACCCCGTAGTAAATATACATTTGAGTTTTTAACAGCTTAACATTCTTCTTAGCATGACAGACCCAAGAATAAAAAGATCATTGGAATGAGATTCTTCTGTATTCTATATACTCACAAAATTTAGCACCCACAGATTTTCATTTGTTTCCATAACTCAAGCATTTCATAAGTGTGCAGAACTTTCAGAAACGAAGCAGTCTTTCAGAAATTTTCAATGAACGTAACTACATTGTTGATAATTTTTTTATTTACCTTTTTTGTTTAATCAGTATCACCCCATGTTAGGCAGTAAAGCCACTAAGATACAAGGGGTTACAGGGTATGGAAGAATTAGGAACTCAAACATTAAAAATGAGTGGGAAGAGAAAAGAGTAATCAAGAGGACAGTAGATAGTGATTAACATTGCATTTAAATTTTTGCAGCTTAAAGTTGGCCAGGAATCTTGGAGCTGGAATAGCAAGCCATGGGTGAGAAGTGCAAGAAAAGAAACTATTTGCATAGAACTTACAGTTACATATCGCCAACTCAGCTGTAAATTGATGAGATCTTGACGCCAGTCTAGTACTGCACTTAAATTCAAAAAGTCAGGGTACCATAGTGAAGAGCGATATTTATTCTGTTTAATACACAGAAATGTGGCACAAGGCCGAAGGAGGGAAGATTGGGGAAAGGACAGTCTTCTTCTGTCTTAACTATAACTTAGCTAGCCGCAAACACTGACCCAATCATATGAACAATATTCCTTACACCAAAACAACACATTCATACGTACCTTTCTTACTACAACCACCATAATACCTCTTTGTCTCTATGAAAATACTAACTAGTCCTCATATTTACAATTCATTGTCTGTGGGGGAGGGGAATAAAACAACAATTCTAAAAACTAGCCCCAATGAGTATTTACAATATGAATACAGAAACTATTTACAAGAAACTAAAGAAAAATAAGATTAGTAATAAAACTCTCCACAATCACTAAATGTGGCAGAAACATTGATTCACTGGCCGAAATCAATGTGGGACTATAATAGTATACCATAGTGAAGAACTCATCCAAACAATTACCATGAATGTATTTATAGAAAAGACACATAGAGGCAAAACATAGTTACTTTTTGGACATTCTAGTACTTACCATTTTTAAAATCTGTTTCTTGAAGTCTTTTAGTTTAAACTCTTTTTTTAAAAAAGAAATCTATATTAAAGGGTTATATATACACACAAGAACACATCAAGGCCAGCCACAGACAGTATCATGTAACAAGAACACAGACTTACCAAAAAATGGAAAAATTTGTTTTAAAATGAGAACCAATTAGATTCCTCTGTTTCTGTAGTTTGTCCTTTTGACAATCATCATGTTTTTACCTTGTCACTAGGAATTGAGACTAAATTATTAGAATTATGAATAAAATTGTTCACTTGTAATGCCAAGGTAGTTGTGTCTGTTACATTTATGTAGTTGTGTCTGTTATTTGTTGCTCTGGTTATTATCACTTAGAATAGATAGAATTCATTAATATATAATTTCATTTTTATCAAGTCATTTGATTTATTTAAAAAGAAAACATGGGTAACATAAAAAAGACATCTTCTAACGGAAGCACCTTGTTGTCAGTGAACATAAAAAGAGAAAATTAACCTAGAATATATTATTTTGCCCAAAGGAAAGAGGAAAAAAATGTTGTTTTGTATTGTCAATGACAGTTTTAAAAAAAAATGGGACATTGGAATTTATTTATGAAATTGTATTAGATCAAAGAAAAGCCACTGACATCACATTATATGCAGACACAAACAAACACACACACGTATATATAGGTGTGTGTATGTGTGTGTATGTGTATGAAAGAATTAATCTAAGTTCATGTTTATCGTTCTATCTTTATTGATTGGCTGATTGATCAATCTGCCTGTCTGTCGACAAAGATGTAATTGTTTCTATAAATTTGTTGGACACAGACTGATTTACTTGATGCCTAAGTGTTGATCAAACAAACAATTTAAACACACACATACATATATATATATATATATATATATATATATATATATATATATATATATATATATATTAAACACACACATACACACATATATATATATATACATACATATATATATATATATTACACACACACATACACACACACATATATATATATATATATATATATATATATATATGTGATGTATTCATCAATCTGATCATTTCACTGTCTGCTCTAATCATTCAATAAATTAACTAGACAGTATGACTTTAACAACTGTCATTTTCAGGAAATGATGTATAGGTGGTGCATTCTTTCTTTTTAATCATTTCACCCCCCAAGCAAGGTGATAATGCCACCAAGACACGGAGGGGTGTTACATGGAGTGAAAGAGAATGAGAAGACCTTTCTTCACTTAGGTCTAAGTGAGGAAAGGGAAATAAATGGACTAACACAAGATAGAACATGCCAATTGACGTAGTATCTGTCTATATTTCTGAGATGATGTAATATATACTCTATTTACATTATTCAGACTATCATCCTCATCTTTGTTGCCATATTTATCACAAAGTTTTGGCCGTTGTACGCTTCAGCCTTCTTCAGGTAGTTGGAATATTGAACTGAACCCTTTATTTCACTTGCTGGGGTAGACTGTTCTAGTTCCATGTCCCATGTCAAATGGATGTCAGTTATCAGTTATCTCCTGTTAATTCACCTCTCCAAGTTCTCCACTGCCTTAACCAGGTATTGAACTCACAACTCTTTGGGTCCTGTCACTGGATCTAACCATGCTTTTATCCTCTGGTTCACTAAATTTTTGATCCACTATGATATGTAGATTTGTCTTGCTCTGATTCTAATTATCAGGAGATGGAGATCTGACATTTTCTTTTAAGATTCTCGATTAATATCATTCTTGGCTCTCAGGTACTTTTGCCAAGATATTAGCAAGTGAGTGAAAGAGAATGAGAAGTGAAGCTAAAGGACAGTAAAAGAACAGGCTTCAGGAAGAAAGAAGATGGCAGTTGATGCTGCAATTAAATGTTTGAAGATTGCAGGTAGTGAGGAAACAAGAAATCAGAAGGGAGTTCCACAGGTGAGAAGTGCAAGAAAAGAAGCTATTAAAATTGAACTGATGGTTGCATCTAGCTAGCTTAAATTCATGCAGTCCAGGCACTAAGGAGAACAACTAATCAGAACAATGGCCATAAAAATATTTGTAGAAAAGTCAGAAGGAAGTAACATCACATTGATATTTGAAATGCCTGGCAAAATTGCAACTCCAGCAGCTAGAAAGCAATTGCTTTTATAAACAGATATGTAGAGAAATATGAATAAAATCAGATACAAACTTCAATAAAATTAATTATTATATTGTGCAGAGATGACAAATTTTCAAAGTATATCACTGTAATGATTGGCTAAGAAAGACTGAATCTATCTTCTGGGTGAAGGTGTGTCAAGTTGGAAAATTGGCCTATAACCCTGGCTTTTAAGTGGGCTTAAACTATGGCCATAGTTACCAGGGGTAAATGTAGAATTTACCTCAGCATCCAAGCTGAAAGATAGATACTTAGCTATGTAGACAGATTATGATGAGACTGAAATATATACAGAGATAACAAAAAGTTCACTAACTGATCCACTTCCCAAGATGACTGAATATCAGAAATTGGAAGGGATAAATAAATCTGAGAAACGATGTAGCAAGTGTGTTGAACTGCAGGGTGAATATATAGAATGGTATTTAAGCTTCATGGCTTTAGGTCATTCCATTCTTGGTTAGCAGAGCACTTTTCAATGCCCTCATTACACAAGTAGAAAATAATGTTGACTATGATTTTTACACATACATGATGAAATGAGTGATAGGAAATATTTGAATAAAGTATGTAAAATGGAATTTGTGAAAAAAGTTTTTTTATTCTGTTGTTCTGTTATTCTGTTAGAGTATCATCAGAACAACAAAGAAATATCACTACCATGACAGTCTTGCTGTATAAGCAGAGGTTCTCAAAATTTTTTGCATTATTGCCCACTTTCACATGGAAAAATTTTCCACTACTGACTTGTATAATAAATGTTCAAAAGCATACCAAAATTGTTTAGCAAAAGTTTGTTACTGGTTCATAAACTGACTTCATGAGGTATACAGTAATGTGTCTATTACCTAGTTGAGTTCATCACTCTAAGTCGAGCTGCAGGCTACTACTGTATTTTCTCTGACAACTGCTAAATACAGATTTTGCTGTCTTCCCTTGTTTCACATTCTGTTCTCACATTTAAACATGTGCAGGTGAGTCCACCTTGTCGCCTGGAATATAACATCTACCCCTGCAAAAAAAAAAAGTCTTGTTTTTCACATCTCAAGTGGGTATCAGGAAAAAATTACATAGTCACTCCAATAATGTCTAAACACTTTCTTAAAATTTCTTGGGACTTAATTGATTTATATGCCTCTTGTGTAGGCCATTTCTTTCCTGAATAAAATACACCACCTTGCTGATGCATTTGTAGAACCTTCCTGGTTACCATTTTTGTTGACCTACTTAGTAAACCCAAGATAACACTGGTTTGCCTTTTTGGAAAAAGATTGTAATTTTATTTATCAATGTACTCATTGGCAATAGTTTATCAAATGCTGAGGCTATTTTCTGATTAAATATTTATTCTGCAGGCAAAGTACCATCAACTCTGTTTGGTTTTGGAGTTTGCCGATAAGCAGCCAAGAATTGTTGAAGTGACTCTTCCATCTCCACTACCCCACCCCCAACCATGATTTTTCAAGGCTCTTTTTAAAATATCTACAAATTTTTCTGTGCATTCATTTGATCTCAGGTGATACAGTGGCATTGATATATGTTTGACAGTCTGTTATCTGGAAAATTCCTTGAATTCAGCTGCCATAAATGGTGTACCATTATCTGTTACTATTGTGTTCAGAATTCCAAATCTGAAAAACAGTTCTCGTAATATTTTAATGGTACCCTGGTTGACATTCTGTTACATCTTACCATCTTTGGCCACTTAGAAAAACTATCTACTATTACTAAATATTACCAGCCATTCATTAGTCCTGCATAACACATATGTAACCTGGACCATGGCTTTTTCATTTTTGGCCAATGTTGAATTTTTACTGGTGGCAATTTAGCTGTTAATGGACAGTGTTAGCATGACTTCATTAGATATTCAACATTCTGATTCATGCCCTTCCATTCTACATAACTTTGCATCAATGTTTTCATGCAAGATATCCCAGAGTGTCCATCATGGAACAGTTTCAATATTTGTTTTTACAAAGTCTCTAGTATTACTATTCATTCTCCATTTTGGTAGAAGAAAGAAAAAAAAGTTATTTTTTTCTAATTTTCACAATCTTGTTTTGTTACCACTGTTGTGATGTGTCTATTACTTAGTTGAGTTTAGTCCACTCATAGAGTAAGTCCAGCTGAAGGTATTTCTCAGACAACAGCTAAATATGGTTTTTACTGTCTCCCCAAGTCCCACATTCCATTCTCGCATTTATACACATGCAGGTGAATCCACTTAGTCATTTAGGGTATAACATGGCAGTAAAGAAGACCAAAGAGTGGTGACAAATAACCCTGACATGCTGCGGCTTCTGATACTTTACTAAAAAGAAAAAATGAAAAACTCTGGATATAATTTAGTTTATAGTTGGGTTTGTGTTACAAATGATGACAAAAAATTTAATTGATTTTTGTTCATAATTATAAAATTTAAAAAGAATTAAATTATGAGCAACTAAAAAAAATTCAGTGAATATTTTTTTGTTCTTCTTGGTCTTCCCTTACCTGATTTATATCTCAAATGTTATTTCATCTGAAAAACTGGCTATCATAAGTGGTTGTGATGATTATCATAAGTGGTTGTGATGGTTATCCTGAGTGGTTGTGATGATTATCCTGAGTGGTTGTGATGATTATCATTAATGGTTGTGATGATTATCATGAGTGGTTGTGATGATTATCATGAGTGGTTGTGATGGTTATCATTAATGGTTGTGATGATTATCCTGAGTGGTTGTGATGATTATCATTAATGGTTGTGATGATTATCATGAGTGATTGTGATGATTATCATTAATGGTTGTGATGGTTATCATGAGTGGTTGTGATGATTATCATTAGTAGTTATTATATTTCAACCATCTTGGATTAGATAATTACTGACAATATTTGATTACCATTAAATCAGACTCAAATTCAGCCACTGGAATAATACAGTATCCCTAACAGATATCGACATGGAAAGGGAAATTAATGAGACAAGTTCAAATTCTGGACTATTTTGTTGTATTAATTTTTTTCACAACTTCATTTGGTGTCTCACCAGCTGGGGTTCAAATAGCAGTGCAGTCTACCTTTGGAGGAACCCATCTAACAAAAGGCAAACATACCAAAAAAAAACAAAGTTTTTTTCCACATGTATAATCCAGGTTAATTTTCTATCCATTGCAGATCATTTGGTTTCATCTATAAGGAAACTGGAGAAATAAGAAAGTCCTTATTGCAAATATAAATGTTAATTTTTATCTGATCCTCACAGACTCACTGAAGCCCATCCATGAATCACTGAGAGGTCCATGGTCACCGGGATAAGAAACCCTGTCTAAAAAGAAAGGTCCAATTATAAATTCCATCACTTTCCAAATTCTTCTCAGAATATGTATGTGGCATATTTATATATCTTCTTTATGTCCTTTCAGCGTGTTAGAAATCATGTCTCCCCACAATTACCTGTCCGTCATATCTTTTAATAAATTTTGTCTTTTTGTTATATCTCCTAAACCTTATTTCACCATCATTTTACTGAAGCTCACTAAGTAGGTTATGTATTGCTTTCCTCTCTTTCTCTTGCCTTCAATCTGTCCTGTGAGTATCAGATTTTCCAAGCCTTCTTTCTTCGTTATGTATCCAAGAAATTTCAACTCTTTCTGATGTTAAGTATAAATTATATATTTTCTCTAAAACTTTGTCATTTCTTATATATTTAGTCCTTGGTATTCTCAGTATCCTTCTGTAGAACCATATTTCTGTTGATTCAAGTCTCATCTTCATCTTTGAGGAGATTATCCAGCATTCACTGTCATAGAGGAGGACTAATATCATGTAATAGTTCTGTGCTTCTTTTCTTTCTCAATATTTCTAAGTGTATATGAGAGGCATACCAAACTTTTTGAGCCCACATTCCTTAAGGACATGGAAAATAGGAAAAGAATACTTTTGTTTTATTTTTATTGTTTTTCAATTAATTATTTTTCAACAAAATTATGTTGTGATTGTGATAACAGATTATCATCAATGGATACACAACTGCAACAATGATCAGCAGTCTAACATTTGAACATTCAAACAAAGGTCCATCCTCATGGTAGACATTTTGTATCTGACCATAGATTTCCTTCTGTGTAATCAATTCTCGAGTCAGAAATTCAATAACAGCAGACAATTTCAATTTCTGATTCTGATTTTTGTAGGTTATCATCAATTGCCTCAATTTCTTTTTTTTATTACTGCTTTGGATTTAAATAACAAGAAATTATTGAGAGTAATGAAAATGTTCACCCTTATATATATATATATATATATATATATATATATATATATATATATATATATATATATATATATATATATATATATATATATATAGATAGATAGATAGATTTGAGAATTGTGTAGTTGGGCAATAATCCCTCTTTTATACAAGTTTCATTACAGACAAATAACAAAACACTGTGATTAAGCTTTTTATTGAAGTTTTCTTGTGTTCATACAAGTGTTTTCTTTTCTGGACATAAAATGTATAAAAAGTTCTGAATATCCAACCATTTTTGACTATTCTTCTAATTTTTTTGTTATCAAAGATGATTTTTATTTTTTACTGAATGTGTGGGTATTTTTATATATGTATCTGAAATTATAAGAATGTTTTATTTTCAAAACACAGTCAGCATATTGTGGCCATGTTTGTAATTATTGTTCTTGAGTGTTGGCTTATTCTTTATAGTATTAGTGATTCCATTATTTTTAATCTTTTTTTGTATGTGAAAGAGGCTATTATACTTGTATTTTCTACTAGTATTTTGCAAATGGAGTTTGGTAGGTTACTGTGTGTGTTTAAATGATTCCTAATTAGGCTATGGTTAATTAGGTGGAACATGAGTCTTCTAGATAGGCATCTAGTGGTATGACCAATACAATTATATATGAGTTTGGTTTATCAGGAACACAGTTTTTTAAGGGGCATGTGAACTCAAAAATAATATTGGTTCTCTGAAATTTAGATTTTGCAGGGGTGCTGTTATTGTTGATGATAAGGTTAGCTGTTTCTTTGGAGACATTTTACAGACTTTGTGTGCAGAAAAGAAAACATTTGTGCAAACACAAGAAGAATTAAATAAAAATCTTAATCACAGTACCTTGTCAGTCATTTACATGTATTTAATTTAATTTATTTATATGTATTTATTTATATATCTTAATCACAGTACCTTGTCAGTCAATATATATATATATATATATATATATATATATATTGACCACTATATATATATATATATATATATAGATAATATTAGTGGTCAATGTATATATATATATATATATATATATATATAAAATTCAAGAGGATAGAATCCAGGTAGAACTCAATGTCCAGGACAGAGTAAGAATATAATATAAAAAGGCTCAAACGCTAATATTCCATGGTTATAATTTATTACATTGGAATCGATCACAATCAATTCATCAGACCTATTTGTAGGTCTGATGAATTGATATATATATATATATATATATATATATATATATATATATATATATGAAAAGTGTATATAAATATAAATAAATATATATATGTATTATTATTTATATATTATATGTGCGGTACTTATTAGAAAGCGCTCAATATCAGAGATAGAGCCTAACATATTTGGTTGGATAGATGTGAGTTTGTGACCCTGGGTTTTCACGCTTTTAGCGATCGTCAGACAAACTGATTAATGTTTTAAAAATTTGGGTTTATGTTTCCCCACCACTTTCCACAATAACACCAATACACGCAATCTACATAAACCCAAATTTTTTAAAACATTAATCAGTTTGTCTGACGATCGCTAAAGCGTGAAACCCAAGGTCACAAACTCACATCTATCCAACCAAATATATATATATATATATATATATATGTGTGTGTGTGTGTGTGTGTGTTGTAACCTAGGGAAGTTTACTGAATAGAATAATCCCATGAAATTTGGTAATGAATGATAATACTTAGGACAAGAACAACACATATAAGATTTGCCAGTGGCACGTTGAAGTAGTCAACAACTAGAAGTGGGTCAAGTGAATTCTACAATGAATCTCCAAATGCAGACCAACATACAGTATTTACTACTCTATTCATGTGAATGCGGACATACCCATTATTGTCTCTAAATATGCTACAATAATATATATACATATAAAGGAAAAAAGACAATAGGAAAACTATATAGTTTTAGATGAAGCACTTCATTCAATGTGTACTTTGTCAAGGTAAAATATACAGTTTTCTTATTGTCTTTTTGCATTTATACATATTGCCTTTTAATATGTTAATTCTGAGAACTTTTTACACACACACACACATACATACATACATATATATATATATATATATATATATATATATATATATATATATATTTATATATAATTATTTATTTAAAAATATGATTCCAAATACTAAAGAACTTTGGATTATTTACCTAACGAGTTCTTTCCTATTTTCTATATATTTTTCACACACACACACACACACACACACACACATATATATATATATATATATATATATATATATATAGTGTTATTTATTTAAAATATATACATTTTTACAGAGGAGAATTAAAATTTTGTTACATTTGGATTTTCAGTGTTTTTCCTTAGAAAAATAATTTGTTCTTTTCATTTTTTTAAACTTTAAAGTAAAAAAGATTTGAAAAAAATGAAAAACATTATTTTTCTTAAAAAAATAATTTGTTGTTTTCCTTTTTTCAAAAATTTAAATTATTTTTCTAAGAAAAAACACTGAAAATCCAATTGCAAGTAACAAATTTTTAATTCCTCTCTGTAAAAATTATAAATAACACTATACGTGACGACGACGTGATCATATTTAAACAGAATGCTGATCTTATAAAAGATTTCAGTTATCTGTTTGGATTGGTATTGCTTTTATGTCCGTCGTCTTTTTCATGTTGAATTGTATATAGTCTAATGTTAATTATGTTTTATGAATATGTCCTGAAGATGGTCTATTAGACCAAAACGTCCTTCGTTGACATTAAACATTAAAACTGCATAATCGTGTATTAAGATTTTGTTTGTTTTTTCAGTATATTTTTCTTTAAATATATATATATATATATATATATATATATATGGGAAAATGGTATGTAACTTTTTTTTATATTTTAAAACAGTTGTAGGAAAATCTATGACAGAGTAGAAAAAATCTTTCATGTGACATGTTTCGTCTTTTAGGACTTCATCTGACTAAAGAAAAATTCTACTTTAATTAAAAGAGAAAGCAATTTACTCAGATGATAAATTTATAGAGAATGCTCTATCCACTAGATCACCCACAGTAAATTTATGGCCATGTTCTTAGAACATTTACAATTCTTGCCAGATCTTCTATTATCACAATGTGAGATATGCAATAACAAATGGGATAAAAAGATAAACAGTAAGAAAAAGAAACTAAATTAAACCCACTACACTATTTAATAAATTAATAAAAATTTAAATTTAAAATTTCAGCATCTTCTCTCCTTCATGTACATGTATATTCACAATGCAAACAACCCTTTAGTCTGAGATATCATCTTAAAGGGTGAAACGAGTCACATGAAAAATGCTTTCCACTTTGTCAATGATTTTCCTAAAATAAATATACTCTATGTATATTCCACTTCTTGCATATATAATTACAAGATTTTTTAATATAGATAAAAATAGATTTCTTATTTAGCTACCCACTTACACTGTTTCATGAATAGTAATTTCTCAAAATGAGCATTTGTTTACCTTGAACACTCCCAAAATCTATCATTTGTTTTTTCTCATCTTTCAATAGGAATACGTCATTGTGCCGACAGTTTGCAATAATTTAATTCCTTTTGTTTATTAAACTGGTTGTTTTTACAATTTCTCCACCATACATAGATTGCAATTTTTGACTCTCTTCATCTTTTTTTATTATATACCATTCAACTTATGGCGGCTTCTATTTTTAGTTGCAATAAATACTTTGAGAGATATGGATGTATGTATGTATGTAGGTAAAGCAATACATTTCAATAAAACATTCAAAGAAAATAACAAATTGTAATTATTGTAAAAAGGATCATATTGAAACTCAAAACTTTTGGAACAAATC
>CAHIKZ030000272.1:640000-647500 GCA_903632075.3 Acanthosepion pharaonis
GTTGTGATATACAGAAATATAAAGCTTTTTCCTGTATAGATATTAGCTGAACAGATTGATAGATGATTTGAGAAGGACAGATAGATATGAAATAATGATAAATAGGTAAATGTTTCATTATAATGTTGAGTGGATCAGAAGATTTAAAATTCTGACCTTTCACTTTTGTAATTGAACAATGTTGGTGAATTTCCATTTGAGCTGAATGATTAACATACAAAAAAAAAAAATATAAAGGAACGCTTCATTTTTCAGAACAGCTTTTACAGCTATAATAGAAGCACTTAAGATCGGAAAACATTTTCTCTGATAGAAATTTGAATTATTGTACACAAATCTCAACTCGTCTACAGAATTAGATGTTTTCTAAGAAGTTTCATGCTATCTGAGCAACGGGTTAAACCAACTTCACCATCATCATGTTTTTTTTTTTGTTACAAAAAATAGCTTCAAAAATATTGATGCCAAACCAAATTCTTTTCCTTGATGGCTTTTTAGCATTCAAAGAGTATTTTTATTTAACATCCACTAAATTTCTACTTTACCATTTTTCATGAAACATTTTTTTTTTGTTATAATCTCTAATTTATTATCAATTGGGTAAACACTGGATTACATCACAAGCCAAGAAATCCACCAACATCCATATTCTCTTGCTCACTACTATTTTTTCTTAGATTTATTTGTACAATGAGATTAATAAATAGTTCTGTTAAGTGACAGAAAATTCTAAATATTTACCATGTTTTCAGTGATCCATTTAACCTTTTAAGAAGGAAATAGTTTTAGGATTTTCAAAGAGTTTATTGCAGTTTCTTTATGTTTTTTAATGCTTCGTTTGCGGATTAAGATATGTATGTTTGTGTATTTTCTGTTAATGTAGGGAAGTCTATACTGGGTAAAGCTGTGCTGCATCAATTCTATTACAAACATTTTTGGTACTTATTATTACCATTTGTTCAGCTACCCATCTTTGGTTGATTTTGTATTGGTTGCTCAATTTTATTTCAGGTTGGTTAAAGTCTATTATTTAATGAAGATGTAAGACTTGGGTTACTTAATCAGCAACCCCATTTCATTACAGTCCCATCTTATCACATATCTGACATTATATCATATATAGGATGGGTAATCTTCATTCTAAATTTAGCCCTCATGGGTATGTTTTCTTTGTTAGTCATCAGTATTTGCCTGTGTCGGTCTTTCATGCTTATCAAATTATTATCATAGCTACTAAGACACACAAGGTTAAAGGGTGTGGAAGAATTAAGACAGAGACATTAATAATGAGTAGGAAGAGGAAAGAGTAAATCAGGAGGACAATAGATAGTGATTGACATTGTATTTAATTTTTTGCAGCTTAAAGTTGGCTCGAAAACATGGAGCTGGAAGGGAGTTCCACAGGTGAGAAGTGCGAGAAAAGAAACTATTAGCCTAGAACTTATGGCTATATCTAGCCAGCTCAGCTATGAATTGATGAGATCCCAGTGCGAGAAAGGAAACTGTTAGCCTAGAACTTATGGCTATATCTAGCCAGCTCAGCTATGAATTGATGAGATCCCAGTGCGAGAAAGAAAACTGTTAGCCGAGAACTTATGGCTATATCTAGCCAGCTCAGCTATGAATTGATGAGATCCTGATGCCAGTCTAGCACTGTATATACACATAATTGATTCATTGAGTGCACTTGTAGAGGTAAAAGGGTAAAAGTGATTTGAGAACATTTTGGACCATTATCAGGAAACCCTGGGAATTCAGAATCTAATCCTTAATTCTACCAATTAGTTGCTTAATAATCTATGATTACTTTATTTTTTGTTTTTTTTGTTTTAAAGGAATCTAATTTGAAACATTTTTTATGCCATACTAAGCAATTAACTTTGTGAATTGAAAAGCAAAGAAGTAGTATGTCTGAAGAAGAGCTTGGATGATTAATTCTAAAAATAATGGAAACAAATACCTTTTGAATTGAATACATTTTTATGGTTTTTTTTTACAGAGCAATATAAAAAAAATAATAATTTATATTTGCGTACAAGAACAGGTATTTACATTGTGGAATAATTAACATAAGAACTTTATAAATCCATATTAGCCACGATTTTAGGAGGGAATTAGTAAAAAGAGAAAGAACAATATTTTCCTTTGCACAAAATTTATATATAACAAAAACTTGGCACTCTTTAACTTATGCATAAAACTGGTCTGTGAAAAGTATGTTTTTCCCTTGATGCCGCTATTATTTTAACTGCCTTCACTCTTCAGTAATGTTTATTATGTTAAAAAAACAATGATTAGAATTGTAATAAAGCCTAAACATATGATGAAAGTGATTTTATATAATGTAAAAGTGTCCATATATAATGCCAAAGAAAGAATATTTAATTTTATTGCTTTATAGTGCCATAATCTATTTGAATGAATCACATTGTATTTGTTATGCATGGTCTCTGAATTTGGAGAAAATTACAGATGTGTTTTAGAAGCTAACATGGATTCCAAATTTGATACTTTTCGAAAGTGATCAACTACAAAAAGTTTGATTTTTTCTTTTCCATTACTTTGCGTACCCAGAACGTTTACACAATACGACAGCTTTGCTGATTTGCCAATACACTGAAACGTGCCTATTGAAACCAAATAAAAATTAGTTACAACGAGGTGGTTCATTGCCCTCTGCTAATCAGAGCCTGTCCATCAGATGACTTTTCACCTGAGATAGCTTAAGCCACAATGTTATGGGATTTGACATTGTGGTTTTATTGCTCTTAAAAACAATAATAACCCATCGATGACCTCAATTTGGCCTTTTGGGGTGGGGTCACTTTGAGGTTACTTCTTCTTTTCAGAGTTGTAAATGCAGTCTGGAATATGATTTGTATTATTAGAATGCTCAGGGTCAAAAGGTTGTTTTAGGTCTGCTGGTATTGTTTAGAAACCTGTCACTTAGCAGAAATGTTCTATCTTCTGCCTGTATATTTTTGTAGGGTTTTTCTCAAACTGATGTATGCACACACACACAAAAGACTACACAGAAGTTATAAAGGTCTGACAATGATTTCAAATATTGTAAAGAAATGAAGGTTTATTTTCGGCTAATTAAATTATTTCAATCTATTCATCTTTTTTGAAATGTAAGAAATGGCATTTGTTGATTTGAAGTCAAAGAATCATTGTATTAGGGAATTATATAGTGGTTTAGGAACAGTAATCTGCAACTGATTTTATTACCTACCCTCAATGATTCACTAAAAATGAGCATACATGTTGAAAAAATGCCCCAAACTTAACAATAACAAAGTCTTATCATTAATCTCTTTGTGTTAGTTATTAATAAGAAGAAAGACAAATGGATTTTTGGGTAATTTGCAGTTTAGGACCCATGCTCAGTTTCTATAAAAAAATTTCCCAAATAGTTACATTTAGGTGTAAATGTACTTCCTTAATTAGAAAATAACAAAGAAATTTTCCTAAAATCTACCATTTTGTAGTTATTAACAATAAAATTTCGGACTCATTCGGGTCCACTGTTACTAGCGTTGGTTATATATATTTGCTTCAGAGCAATCATTCACAGAAGCTTGCTTAGTTAATTGTCTTTTTACTGATCTTACTCGTCTCAATTATGGTGCAAGGGTTAATGTTTTGACTGAATGACTGCTCCAAGGCAAACATAGATAAACAATGCTAGTAATGGTTGCCAAGCTGTAGCCCAAAAAGATCATTCAGCCCTTCAGTAATGGTACCAACATTCATACTCTGGTTTCCATCTTCAAAGTCCATTGAAGAACCATCAAGAGAATGGGCAATAAGTTTTAAAAAGAGGGAACTGTAAAGAGGAAAACTGGATCAGGACATCACAACAGCAAGAGGGATTATCATTTCAACTTAGAGCTCACTACACTTTTATTTTTCAAAGTAGAGTTCAATAGTGTTATAAAAACCTTGGAGAAGTCCATTAAGATATCTTATATATATATATATATATATATATATATATATATATATATATATATATATATATATATATATATATATATATATATATATATATATGAAGCACGGTGGAGTAATGGATAGTGGCTTGGATTGAGGAATAGCAGAGCCGAGTTCAAATTCCAGTCGAATCCATTACATTCACTTATGTGCTAATACCCTTAGGAAAGGTATGAATCCTCTTCCTCTCCCTCCAGTTATGGGTAAAATAGCAGGACAGACTGGGTTCTATAGCCTTGGATGGCAACTGGTATAGGAGAAGGACAACTCTGAATTCAAAACCTGCGGAGGGTCGTTTTGGGGAACCTTGTTGCACTCAGTGCACCAGGTCTCTGTATTCGTCCCTTCAAAAAGTGTGGATGGTCCTGTACGAAGCCTTCGCCACTATAATCAAATCTCATGTGCCGGTGTCGGGCTGTCGGTTTCCTGGAAACTGATCTGCTTGACCCTCATACATTGAATCCGACGGAAGAGTCAATATATATATATATATATATATATATATATATATGTATATAGTTAAGTTATGAAGAAGTTGGTAATCCGTGTTGGTTTTTTCATTTCATTTCATTCTTGGAAGTGCTATCTGATGATCCGGTGTCATTCATTCTAATAATACAAATCATATTCCATATTTAAAAGGGCTCTGGTGAAATAAATTATTATAATGGTACCTTAAAGTGGTCTGTTTTTCTTTTTAAATATTTTATATATATATACATATATATATATATATATATATATATATATATATATATATATATATATATATATATATATATATATATATATATATATAGGTATTTTTGTGTATTTAGACAGTAAATATTCTTTAAGGCAAACACTGTTAGAAACAGAAAGACTTTTCCAAGTTACAAATAATCATTTTCTGACAAGGAGGAAATTTTCATCTGAAATTGTCCAAAGTCTATTTCAGAAGAAAAGTAAAGGAAATATGGTCCAAGTTTCCAAAAGTAGAAGAAATATGGTCCAACTATTCAAAAATACAGGAAGCATGGTCCAAGCATTCAAAAGTATAGCAAATATAGTTCGAGCTTTCAACTTTTGAATATTTAAATATAATTTCTGCCCATTTTCCAAAATAATTTTTGGACAATTCCTGACAGAATTTCCTCCTTGTCTGAGAATGATTATTTGTAAATGTGTGTTCTTTTTAATATATATATATATATATATATATAAAAATACAAGAGGAAAAATTATTCTTAGCTGATATGTTTCATCCTCTGAGGGACTTTATTTTGATGTGCCTGTTTATATACAAGAGCAAGGATCTCATTGGTTTATCAAGGCTTTTGAGTTTGAGAACATTCATGAATATTCATCAGGTGGTTGAAAGGTCAGTTAAAACATGTGGAGGACACAAATTGCCATAATTCAAAGACTGGTAAGACAAAAGCAAGCAAGTATTATTCAAGAAATATTTATTTTTATTTTTATTTTTTTTAAACCCTTAAATTTGCCTTGATAATGTCCTTCAGAGGATGAAACATGTCAGCTAAGAATAATTTTTCCTCTTGCATTTTCATTCATTTTGGTCCTTTGCAGATTCACTATATCTGAAAATAATTTACACACACACACACACACACACGCACATATATATATATATATATATATATATATAACTTCAAAATTTAAATACCTCCTGTATTTAATTCTACTCTTGCTTCAGAATGTGTCTGTGGGAGTTTTTATACAAAGGTTTTTTTTTAATTCACCTTTCTACTTGAGATCAAGAAATTTCTAATATATATACAAATATATAGACATGCACATGCATAGTGTTTGTTGATGGATACAGTTGTATTTCTATTCCCAATAAACCTGTGTGCACATTTTGACCTTTTGTAGAAAATATTAATTCAAATATATTCTGGATTCTTTCTCTGGTACGAATAAATTTTAGAAGCTGACCTATACAAGGTGAGTATCTTAACCAAAGTCAGTCAAGAGGGAAACTAAAAATAAAAGAAAATGATGAGTTCTGACAATTAATTAATTGGTCACTTAAAGTTATTGATTTTCTAATCACTTGTCTTTGAATATGACTTTTCTATGTCTGCATATAACGGTAGTTCGATAAGATATCCGATGAATTTGGAATTACTGATTTCCTGTAACCAGGCCAGAAAAATGATAGAAGCTTTGGTCATTTCATTTGGGAAGAATAAACAAGTTGTGTTAATTCTGTTTGACTTTAAAGTACATTCACGCGTTCATATTTTCTTCAAAGGCATATGTTCTCAGTTTCATGTTCAAAACATAATTGTTGTTGATTTTTTTCATTTTGTAATAAAATAGACAAAATTTTTTCATTTTGCAATAAAAATAGACAAAATTTAGCGTAAATTTTGCTGAATTGGTGTCAATAAAATAGACAAAAATCATTTTTTAATATAAAAATCTGGTGTAAATTTTGCAGATTTTTTCATTTTGCAATAAAAATAGACAAAATTTAGCGTAAATTTTGCTGAATTGGTGTCAATAAAATAGACAAAAATCATTTTTAAATAAAAATCTGGTGTAAATTTTGCAGATTTTTTCATTTTACTATAAAAAATAGACAAAATTTAGCGTAAATTTTGCTGAATTGGTGTCAATAAAATAGACAAAAATCATTTTTTAATATAAAAATCTGGTGTAAATTTTGCCGATTTTTTCATTTTGCAATAAAAATAGACAAAATTTAGTGTAAATTTTGCTGAATTGGTGTCAATAAAATAGACAGAAATCATTTTTGAATATAAAAGCAATTACAAAATTTTAATGGATTTTATTTTTTAATGCAACATAGTTTTATCACTACAAATGTTAATTTTAGTGGATACTCAGATTTGAGTAGATGCACTGTTTATTTCAAACAGTATTTATTTCATCTACCAGCCTGTACCTGCAAAGGGAGATGCAGGTTCAAATCCCGCAGACAGGACATTTTTGTTAGTGAATTTTCTCAAGTGTGTAGACTGATATGCCTTTCGAGAAAATCTGAAGGAATGGATGTACTTTAAAGGCAAGTAGAACCTTTCTTGATGTTGAAGCTCTTCATGTGTAAGAATGCCAGATCAAATGATAGTTTCTTCTGGAATGGAGGACATGGGTTCAAATCCTGCTAGCAGGCATATTTTTTTTTAATTAGTTTTCTCAAGTGCTCAGGATGGTAGATGAAATAAATACTGTTTAAAATAAACAGAAGGGAGGCACAGTAGAATAATGGATACTGGCTTGGATTGAGGAATCGGAGAGCCAAGTTCTAATTCCATTACATTCACTTACATGCTAATACTATTGGGAAAGGTATGAATCCTCTTCTTCTCCCATCAGCTATGGGTAAATAGCAGGACAGACCGGGTTCTATAAGCCTTGGGTGGCAACTGGTCGACTGCAGAAAGAAATGGCAACGTACTATGGGAAAAATCTGCCTTATCAGTTATGTATTGAAAGATTCATGAGTGCCTACATGTGTATCACACATGGCACATA
>CAHIKZ030000272.1:652500-700000 GCA_903632075.3 Acanthosepion pharaonis
TAACAACTTTTTTTTTCTGAATCTTTTTTTGCCTTTGTTTTATTCTGATTAGATTTTCTCAAGAAAAAAGAACATCAGTGACAAATAGTTTTTGTTTTTTTTTTAGAATGCTTCAGCAAGTTATTTTTACATCTGTCTTCAATTACTGGAAACATTTTATTCTGTATTAATTTCCTTGTTCTTTCTTTGTGTAATTGTTTCTGTCAATGCGGACCTCATATCCTGTATTAAATAAACAGTAGACTCTGACTAAATGACAACTGCAGACTTTTCTCTTTGAATACATTCCAATGAAAGAATAAAAATGACTGTAACAAAGGAAGATACAGTTAAAGAAATAAGACTGCTTTGTCAGAAATGCTACAGTTATTAGTAGAATCTGGTAGAAATAAAGTATAATGAATGTAAGAATTATACAAATAAAATAAAATTGTAAATAAAAAGTAAAACAATATTTGCCCAGTTTTCTACTACTAAAGTTTTATTCAAAAAGGACTCATCAGGTAAATAGAATGCCGTCTTTGTTCCTCAGCCTGAAGAGTCTGTTGTCATGGTAGTGAGTAAATATTGTTTCACATTTAAAATATGATTTTATTTTTGCTTTGCTTTTTAGCATTGAGCACAGTTATTAACTATTATCTCACTTACCATATTGTATCATTAAAATATATATATATATATATATATATATATATATATATATTATAATAAAGAGAAAGAACAGTAAGATATATAATCCGGTGTTCTTATTAATATTTTTATTTTTACAAAACAGTGCTCTGCTCAATGCAAATATAATTGAATTTCAAGTTTTTGGCTTCTGTTTTTGAAACATGGTAATTCCTGTGTAGCGATGGAACCATATTTTTAAATTAGTAAATTTATAATATATATTAATATGTGTGTATGTGCGTGTGTGTGTGCGTGTGTGTTGTTGCTGCCCCATTTGGTCTGCAGCATCTTCTTCCAAAGAATATTTTTTTTAATCAATTGAAATTTTGAAAAATTTATCCCAAATAATAGGGGTAGTGAAGAAATTTGAATATTTTTGCACATTTATGGATAAAGTAGTAATTTTGAAGTTCTATTACTAATTAAAGAATTATTCTTAATTCATAATAATTTTGCTCTGTATTTTGACATAGAGCTCTCTCTGGATTTATATCCTCCTGGAAATTCAGTATAAATTACCATATTGTATCATTACTATATATATATATATATATATATATATATATATATATTTGTGTGTGTGTGTGTGTGTGTGTGTGTGTGTGTGTTGTTGTTGTTGTTGTTGTTTGCTGCCCCATTTGGTATGCAGCTTCTTCTTCCAAAGAATTTTTTTTTAATCACTTCACTCCAAGCAAGGTGATAAAGCCACTAAGATGCAAGGATTTACTGAATTTTAGCGAATATGAGAGAGAAAACAATAAAAGAAGAGGAATAAAAAAAGACAGAATATAAGGATTGACATATATTGAGAATATGATATATAAATTTCTATATATGGTCACATCACATTGAAACACCTGTTCCCATATCATCGCTGAAGTTAAGCAATGTCGAACCTGGTCAGTAACTAGATGGATGACCACTTGGGAATACCAGGTACTGGAAGTTTGGATATGCTGTTACTGTCAATGACTTTGAATATAAAAATTCTGTTATGCCATCCATTTGCTCAAGCCCATCAAGTATGTTACATGCTGTTTTTCTCTTTTCCTTCAATCTGTCACATGAATAGCAGGTTTTCCAATCCCTCTATTTGACCTGTGAGCATCAGATTTTCCAAGCCCTCCTTCCTCATTACATGCCCCAGAAATTTCAGTTGCCCCTTCCTGATGTTAAGTATAAGTTTCCATTTTGTTTCCATTCAATCCAAAACCTCATTGTTGCTCACATTTTCGGTCCATAGCACCTCAGCATCTTTCTGTAGAATCACATTTTTGTTGCTTCAAGTCTCTTCCTCATCTTTGAGGAGATTGTCCAACAATCACTGCCATACTGGAATACAGATATTATGCAACAGTTCGGTACTCTTTTCTTTGTATCTAATGACCTTTTTCTGTCTCTTAATACTCTGCTTAGCTTTTGGAATGCATCTTTGGCCAACTGAATACATCTTTGGACCTCACTGTTGCACTTTTTGATATCTGTTAGAACACTTCCCAGATATTTAAATTTCTGCACCTGCTTGATTTTAATATTCCCAACCTGTAATTTACATTTTGGACTCATCCTTTTGCTGATAACCATGTGTTCAATTTAATGTCTTAGAAATGAGCCTGAAGAAGAAAGAATCAATCCCAGGAATCACATGCCACAAAGACAGGAAATAAAGCAAATAAACAAAAAGAAATTCCAGATAAAAAATAGAAAGCAGATCCACCTTACAATTTCATTCATCCTGTACCCACCAAATGACAGATTGATAGAAAGAATGTAGGCTAAACTTATAAGATTTGTCACATTTTGCCATATTGTTGTAAACCAAAACAGCAAAATTTATTTTGTATTTGATGTGAGTGATTACTGACTTACTTTGATTATTTGTTGTTTTTTTTTTAAATTATGTTATAGCAAAAGCTGTAAGGAAAAAAAAAGCCTGATAAAACTAATCATCTGGAAGCCTGTCTAACAAAGTCGGCAAACCCATAAGATTAACAATAAACCCTATCCAAAACTTGTTAAAGTCACATAACTCCCAAGGCTGACACTTCACTATCTCTGCATTTCAAAAATGGTCACTCTGTTTCAAGTGGTTTTTATCTATATATTATTACACCTCATCAAATCTGAGAGTTACTTGTTCGCATCTTCCATGTCTGTTGGAATATTTTTTGTGTTGTGTCATCACAAAAAAAGAAAAAAATCTGGCAAGGATTTATCTTAAATGACACTTTTGTTAAAGAGAATGGCGATTAATTACTGGAAAAACATGAGCCTACTTTCTCTGACAGTTGTCTTTTCCCAAATGGCATAAGTGGTTGATGTTTGAGTACAGGAAAGAGCCAGGATTTTGAAAGTTGATTTCTAAGGCAGACTTTTTTCACAGATGTTATCCTTTTCTTAGCTAAAGCTTTTAAAGGTAACTTCTTAAACTACATTGAAACAAAGAACACATGGTCTAGATGTCTGAAAATAACAAGTGATAGAAAGGCAAATCATGTGAGACTGGATACAACCAGGATATAAGCCTGAACCATTTAGTGTGACATACACAGAAAACAATTTAAAACAAAATATAAAGAAAGAAATATACAAGTGTGGTTGGTACATAAAATGACTGTACCTGAAATTATTTGGATCTTTTTTCTAGATGATGAAATGTGTCCTGGCTGTGACAGCTGCATGTTGGAAGACATTTTCTTTTTGCCATGACAAATGGATGAAAAAGTGGGCTCAGAATTGATCATGGGGCATATTTTTATCTCTATCTGATCTTGTGATCAGATAGAGATAAAAATATACCCCATGATCAATTCTGATTGACTCCAGAGTAGCCTACATGATTTCTATTTTTGACCACAAAATAAGCATGACTTGCAGATTATAATTTCTACAAAAATCCGCAGGCTCTCTCCATTTGAACATCTACTGCAACCCCATGCTTTTCCCTCCCACCACAAATTTTAAATTGTGCCTTAATAAACCAAATCTACTCAAAACATGTTTGCTTTCTGCAGTTGTACCTTTTCCTATATATATATATATATATATATATATATATATATTTGGATGGATAGATGTGAGTTTGTGAAACCCTGGGTTTCACAAACTCACATCTATCCATCCAAATATGTTAGCTCTATCTCTGATATTGAGCGCTTTCTAATAAGTACATAAGATATAATATATAAATAATTATACATATATATATTTATTTATATTTATATACACTTTTCACATATATATATATATATATATATATATAAACAAAAGGAAAACTTATCTTAGCCAATATGTTTCATCCTCTGAGGGACTATATTAAGAAAATGCCAATAGACTAAATAAAAAAAGAGACATATAATACTATTAAGTCCTTAATATCTACTATCCAAAGCAATTTATCGTTAAGAATTTATAATTACAACCACATCCCAAATTATTATAGATATGATCAGAACCAAAAATATCGATAACAATAATAATACTGAACCATATATATATATATATATATATATATATATATATATATATATATATATATATGAAATAGTTACAACTTTTCTCTACAATATTTTTGGGAAACTTGAAGAAATTAAAAAGAAACATTTCTCTATACACAACAATTTATTAAATGCATTAGTTATACATAGAAATAAATTTAACCACAACTTTGATCTAAATAATGCCACACTTATTAAAAGAGAAAGTAACTGACTTACTTAGTAAATTCTTGAGTGCCACTATCAAATTTTACCAAAATATAAATCTGCAACCTGAATTTTATCAAATATCTCCTTCTTCAAATATATAATCGTTTCCCAAACCAACATACATGACTATAAAAAATTTTAAAAACTTAAGAGAAAATGGTTAAATTTATAACCTATTATTTAAAGTATATAATATATAAATTTAATCCCAAACTGAAATAATATAAATAGTAATTACATTTAAATATATATATATATATATATATATATATATATATATATATATATATATATATTATCACAAACAACATTTACTCACTTTTATTTGTTAGACATTAAATTACGTTACTTAGCATGAACTAATTGAATTTTTGTATATAAAATTTTAGCACACTAATCAAATGCAGTTTCATCAACTTTCTTTTTCAGGTGTATTCATATCAAATTCAAAACATTCTGTTATTTAAAGTGTATAATACATGAATTAATCACAAACTATATAATCTAAATAATAATTATATTATATATATATATATATATATATATATATATATATATATAAATCACAAACAACATTTAAACACATTTATTAGACATTAAATTATGTCGCTTAGCATCTTTCATGATTTACTTTGACTTTTCAGTTAGCCTGATGAATATTTATGAGCGTCTCTTAAATTAATAAAATTTGTAAAACTTGGAATAGTTTTACTTGTGTTTATAAATACTTGTTGCAAAATAAAATCCTTACATTTGCCTTGATAAAGTCCATAAGAGGCTGAAACACATCAGCTAAGAAAAGTTTTCTTTTTGTCTTTATTCCTCTAGTCTTTTTACTTATATATTTTTAGTTATATCTGAAATTTTACACACACATGCACACACACACACACATACACACACACACACACATATATATATATATATATATATATATATATATATATATCAATTTTTAAAGCAAATCTTAGTTTTTCATCAACAGATATAAAATAGGTTTAACACATGAAAATGATTTCCCCTCCTGACACATTATTTTATAGAGAATTAAGCCATATAAAACACTTAACAACAATAATTTCCCAAACATCGTTGCTGATGAAATAAGATTAGCTTTAAAGAGATTTAAAAAAAAAATTAATATAAGCAATTATCTCAATATAGTCAAAAAAATAATCTATATAATAAATGCCAATATCAGTGTGTCACACTTTTTCATTTAAAGGGACACAACTGTCAATAGCTCATTCTCTATATAATAAATGCCAATATCAGTGTGTCACGCTTTTTCATTTAGTCAATATCAGTGTGTCATACTTTTTAAATTGAAGGGACACAATTCTGAATAGCTTATATTCTTCTTCTATATAATAAATGTCAATGTCAGTGTGTCACATTTTTAAATTAAAGAAACACTTCTCTCTAACTTTTAGTAACTCATGTTACAAAAATTTTGGATTCCCAAGTTTTCATTACTGCGATTGTTTTTGGTAATTTTTTACATGATTTTTTGCAACAAATTTTTGTAACTTGGAAATAAATTTGGGAATAATTTAAGTTAATTGCAAAATCCAGCAAAAGTTACCTATGAAATAAAAATAATTATTTGTATGGAAAGTAAGGACATACACACATCTAATTGTCTTTAAATTAAGTGGCAGCAGAAGAATTACTGTTGATCTTTTAAAAGGTAAGCTTAAATATTAATGCTATATTTAAATGCAGCTATCAATTTTGAGTTCTTCTGTAGTTTATTGTTGCCTATCACATACAGCAGCAGTATGCCTTTGAAAAAGAAATCTCCACCAACGGAGAACCAGATTGCAATCAAAAGAGCCAAGGCTGCAGCAAGGAAAAGAAAGTCCCATGCAAATGAGAACACAGATCAAATGGCAGCCAGGAGAACTTCGAATGTTGAGAATAAGCAAAAACTTAAGGACTCTCAATCACCTGAACAAACCAAAGACCCAATCAAGAGACCTCTGATAAGGCAGCTTTTAATCTAGTATATGAATAAAATCAAAAATAAAATTTATTTTTACACACACACACACACACACACAAACACACACACAAACACACACAAACACACAAACACACACAAACACACACACACACAAACAAACACACACACAGACACACACACAAACACACATATATATTTAAATATTATTTAGTGGATACACATATTAGAGTAGATGCTCTGCTTATTTATTAAGCAGTATATTTATTTTTGTCTACAAGGCTGAAAATAACATTTAAAGTTATAAAATGTTAGATTAATAAATAAAAAAATTATTTCTTTATAACTATATATATATATATATATATATATATATATATATATATATATATATATATATAATAATGGACTCTCCCGTCAGTTTCAACGCATGAGGATCTGACAGCCTATTGATTCAGTTTGTGCGATAACCTTAAGTGGCATTTAAGACCCGCTAAGTGGCATTTAAGGAGGCCACATATGGATCAAGTGTGAGGATTGTGAAATGAGATCACTGTTAGATTAGCTGACCTTTTAGATCTTGCTCTCGCTTCTTGAAGATGATTCAGACAAGCAGATTGAAAACTGCTGAGTCCACTAAAACACGTTGATCTCCATTCTACCCACTCCAAAGCTAAGTGCTCAAAGGTGTTATGTGGTATATTGACTGTTGACAGGTTGCTTTTCAGCTTGCCTTTGTATCTTAGCTATGGGCGTCCTACATTCCTGTAGCCCTGATCTAACTGGCAGTATATTAAGATCTAATATTTACCTCCCTAACTACTTATTGTGGTTATTGGTATGAGTAAACATATATATATATATATGTGTGTGTGTGTGTGTGTGAGTAGTTTATGTTATATTTACAGGGTAAAGTGCTCAATATCAGGGATAGTGTACGTAATTATAAATATTGGTGACTTCAGTATCCCCTTTTATATTTACATATGCTCTATCACTAATGTTAAGCACTTTAACCCATGTTTTATCATATATATATATATATATATATATATATATATATATATATAATGTAGTTAAGGAGGTAAATAGACAATATATCTGAGATGACAGTTGGCTTAGAACAGAGATATTTTGAATTTTGAGGCATGTTCCCAAAAGAGGCAACTGTAATAGATTGCCACAATTTTTCATTTGATGTCAAGAGTGAACATCATTCAATAGCTGAAAAGCAATTAATTCCTACATTCACTCTATTGTTAATTACTAACTTTATAAGAAATTCCACAGCCACTAACTCATAAATTTTGTGATGGTTAAAATCGATGTGGTTATTGGTATGAGTAAATTTCATGCCATAAGGAAATCATAAAAATTTAATAAGTGCCTCAAAGTTCATATATCACTATTTCTCTCTGTGTCTCTTTTTGAAGAAATAATTTCTTTATCAATGTTTATCCACTTTAGATGACAAGTGTTAATAAAAGAAAAGCTCATCAGTATTCTGAGGTATACTTGAAATTTGGCTTTCTACCTGCTGTGCATGATTAACAGGTACCTTTCTGTCTATTATGCCAACAAATCAATTAAATGTTGCTACCTTGAGGCACATTTGAAAGTAAAATAAAAACCATATCAATTCAAAATTGAAATATTTTGAATTGCTAAAAGTGAGAATTTGAAATTCGATCAACAATGAATTCATTGTTTTCTTCATGAACTGCAACCGATAATTACACTCTTGAGGCTGCTTGAGAAATTCCTCTACTTACAGCCAAAAATAAAAAAAAAGGAAAGTATTTAAGCCAGCAATTTAAATTTTTCTCAAATTAATTCTGGAGAATAATGGCAAACATGTCAGTGGCATTCCATTATGTAATGGTAAGATTCATAACGGAATTGATAAATTCAGTAGAATTCTCAATGAAAACTCATAATGCAAAACTCTGGCAATAGGCAAAAAGACTGTTGGTTTCTGTGAGATTTTGCTCACAAACATTCTTATGGGATGCTGATCTTTGAAATATTAGAAAACACTGTTAGGGATATGCCATCATGTCAAAACTCCTGTAACCCATTAGAGTCATTGGAGCACCTCATAAGCTGAGCTTGTGATGTGTTTCAATCAAGATGGAGCTTGTTCCACTTCAGACTGGTTTTAAATTCAGAATTTTCCTTCCCCTAGATGAGTTGGTACCTCAATGCAAGTGAGTCCATTTTGCTCTGCTATTTAACCTATAGCTGGAAAAAGATGGAATATGACATTTCAAAGAACATGAGCTCAAAGACTCAAGCAGAAATTGAACTTGATACACCAAATTCACTTCTAACATAAATAAATGTTACACTATCTGCACCTCTTGCCCAGGAATAACATAAGAAGTTTAATATAATGCCAATGTAAACCATTGTCTGTCCTGGGTATGAATATAACTACATGTGGCAGCAAGTCTGCCAATTGGGAGATTTTGAGGAGTGTGGAACAACCTCTTCATTGCAGTTGTTTCCAGGTCTACTCTGACCCAGGATAGTAGTACCTCTTAGGGTTCCTGCTACACATAAATAGTTACCCCCCCCCACAATCCAGAGTCAGAACACTATGAAAGTATAAAAATAGATTTTTATAGTAAAAAATGTGACCTGTAATGCATTTTTGAAAATAAAAAATATTACCAGCAAAACAGAAACCCTCTTTAAAAAATATGTCAATAAAACCTGACCTACAAACTGATTTCTTAAAAATAATGTATATTCTATTCATACGAATCTATCCTTAAAATCTTGTTGGTATTAAATAACTAGTTGTGGTTGATACACTGTAAAACAAAATAAACCAAGCCAAACTAGGGTCAAAACACTTTGAAAGTATAAAAATAGATTTTTATAGTAAAAATACCAGCCATACATTTTACAAAAATATGTCAATGAAATCTTATATAGAAACTGATTTCTTACAAAGGATCAGTCAGTTATCTGCCATGCGGGATACATGCTAAGGCAGATTTTTTCCTGCATTAGTTTGCCATTTCATTCTGCGGTAGACCAGTTGCCATCCAAGGCTATAGAACCTGATCTGTCTTGCTATTTACCCATACTTGGGGGGGAGAAGAAGAGGATTCATACCTTTCCCAAGGGTATTAGCACATAAGTGAATGTAATGGATTCGACTGGAATTTGAACTCGGCTCTCCAATTCCACAATCCAAGCCGCTATCCATTACTCCACTGTTCCTCCTAAAAAGAATGCATATTCTTTCTATCCTAAAAATCTTGTCATCATTAAATAACACTTTGGGAACAATAACTGAGCAGTACAAAATTGAACAAAATATCACTAGACACAGGCAATAGAACAATAACTGAGCAGTACAAAATTGAACAAAAATATCACTAGACACAGGCAAAGAAATTGAGCAGTACAAAATTGAACAAAATATCACTAGACACAGGCAATAGAACAATAACTGAGCAGTACAAAATTGAACAAAATATCACTAGACACAGGCAATAGAACAATAACTGAGCAGTACAAAATTGAACAAAATATCACTAGACACAGGCAATAGAACAATAACTGAGCAGTACAAAATTGAACAAAATATCACTAGACACAGGCAATAGAACAATAACTGAGCAGTACAAAATTGAACAAAATATCACTAGACACAGGCAATAGAACAATAACTGAGCAGTACAAAATTGAACAAAATATCACTAGACACAGGCAATAGAACAATAACTGAGCAGTACAAAATTGAACAAAATATCACTAGACACAGGCAATAGAACAATAACTGAGCAGTACAAAATTGAACAAAAATATCACTAGACACAGGCAATAGAACAATAACTGAGCAGTACAAAATTGAACAAAAATATCACTAGACACAGGCAATAGAACAATAACTGAGCAGTACAAAATTGAACAAAATATCACTAGACACAGGCAATAGAACAATAACTGAGCAGTACAAAATTGAACAAAATATCACTAGACACAGGCAATAGAACAATAACTGAGCAGTACAAAATTGAACAAAATATCACTAGACACAGGCAATAGAACAATAACTGAGCAGTACAAAATTGAACAAAATATCACTAGACAGAGGCAATAGAACAATAACTGAGCAGTACAAAATTGAACAAAATATCACTAGACACAGGCAATAGAACAATAACTGAGCAGTACAAAATTGAACAAAATATCACTAGACACACAATAGAACAATAACTGAGCAGTACAAATTAGAACAAATATCACTAGACACAGGCAATAGAACAATAACTGAGCAGTACAAAATTGAACAAAATATCACTAGACACAGACAATAGAACAATAACTGAGCAGTACAAAATTAAACAAAATATCACTAGACACAGGCAATAGAACAATAACTGAGCAGTACAAAATTGAACAAAATATCACTAGACACAGGCAATAGAACAATAACTGAGCAGTACAAAATTGAACAAAATATCACTAGACACAGACAATAGAACAATAACTGAGCAGTACAAAATTGAAAAAAAATATCACTAGACACAGGCAATAGAACAATAACTGAGCAGTACAAAATTGAACAAAATATCACTAGACACAGGCAATAGAACAATAACTGAGCAGTACAAAATTGAACAAAATATCACTAGACACAGACAATAGAACAATAACTGAGCAGTACAAAATTAAACAAAAATATCACTAGACACAGGCACAATAGAACAATAACTGAGCAGTAAAATTGAAAAAAATATCACTAGACACAGGCAATAGAACAATAACTGAGCAGTACAAAATTGAACAAAAATATCACTAGACACAGACAATAGAACAATAACTGAGCAGTACAAAATTGAACAAAATATCACTAGACACAGGCAATAGAACAATAACTGAGCAGTACAAAATTGAACAAAATATCACTAGACACAGGCAATAGAACAATAACTGAGCAGTACAAAATTGAACAAAATATCACTAGACACAGGACAATAGAACAATAACTGAGCAGTACAAAATTGAACAAAATATCACTAGACACAGGCAATAGAACAATAACTGAGCAGTACAAAATTGAACAAAATATCACTAGACACAGGCAATAGAACAATAACTGAGCAGTACAAAATTGAACAAAATATCACTAGACACAGACAATAGAACAATAACTGAGCAGTACAAAATTGAACAAAATATCACTAGACACAGGCAATAGAACAATAACTGAGCAGTACAAAATTGAACAAAATATCACTAGACACAGACAATAGAACAATAACTGAGCAGTACAAAATTGAACAAAATATCACTAGACACAGGCAATAGAACAATAACTTGAGCAGTACAAAATTGAACAAAATATCACTAGACACAGGCAATAGAACAATAACTGAGCAGTACAAAATTGAACAAAATATCACTAGACACAGGCAATAGAACAATAACTGAGCAGTACAAAATTGAACAAAATATCACTAGACACAGGCAATAGAACAATAACTGAGCAGTACAAAATTGAACAAAATATCACTAGACACAGGCAATAGAACAATAACTGAGCAGTACAAAATTGAACAAAATATCACTAGACACAGGCAATAGAACAATAACTGAGCAGTACAAATTGAACAAAATATCACTAGACACAGGCAATAGAACAATAACTGAGCAGTACAAAAATTGAACAAAATATCACTAGACACAGGCAATAGAACAATAACTGAGCAGTACAAAATTGAACAAAATATCACTAGACACAGGCAATAGAACAATAATTGAGCAGTACAAAATTGAACAAAATATCACTAGACACAGGCAATAGAACAATAACTGAGCAGTACAAAATTGAACAAAATATCACTAGACACAGACAATAGAACAATAACTGAGCAGTACAAAATTGAACAAAATATCACTAGACACAGACAATAGAACAATAACTGAGCAGTACAAAATTGAACAAAAATATCACTAGACACAGACAATAGAACAATAACTGAGCAGTACAAAATTGAACAAAATATCACTAGACACAGACAATAGAACAATAACTGAGCAGTACAAAATTGAACAAAATATCACTAGACACAGACAATAGAACAATAACTGAGCAGTACAAAATTGAACAAAATATCACTAGACACAGACAATAGAACAATAACTGAGCAGTACAAAATTGAACAAAATATCACTAGACACAGACAATAGAACAATAACTGAGCAGTACAAAATTGAAACAAAATATCACTAGACACAGACAATAGAACAATAACTGAGCAGTACAAAATTGAAACAAAATATCACTAGACACAGGCAATAGAACAATAACTGAGCAGTACAAAATTGAACAAAATATCACTAGACACAGACAATAGAACAATAACTGAGCAGTACAAAATTGAACAAAATATCACTAGACACAGACAATAGAACAATAACTGAGCAGTACAAAATTGAACAAAATATCACTAGACACAGGCAATAGAACAATAACTGAGCAGTACAAAATTGAACAAAATATCACTAGACACAGACAATAGAACAAGAACAAGCTACTCTCATATTTTGAAATTTCCTGGATCAGCAGATACTTGAAGAAAGCTGGAGAACATAATAGCCAAAATTGTGATAATAAGATGATGAGGATATTATTTCAGATGTAAATAATCTCTTCCTCCCATTTGTAAGGATATAAATGAAGAGCATGTTTGATTGATGGAAGATATTTGTCAATGGGTAACTAAGATTTGTGTAAATATTTGTAATTCTAACTGGCGTTTTAAATTAAACTTCTCTTAAGAGTTGATTCCAAAGCATTTTTGAGTTACTTAGTTGACATTTATTGTAAGAAAACAGAATATATGGCTGTCAGCAAGAGGAATAAACTGTGATAAAAGCTACAAATTAGAGATGTCAGCATCAAGCAAGTACGGAAATTTATATATATGAGAAGTATTTTTATGGATGACAGAATATGTAACACTGAAATTCAAAGTTGCATTGAAAGAGTGAAAGATGCCTTACACAAGCTAAACAAAGTATTAAGAAACAAGAATATTCCATTAGAAACAAAGAAAAGAATGTTTAACTGCTGGGTAATATTAATCCTTGTATATAGCAGAGAAGGCTGGACAATTTCTGCACAGATGAAGAGGAGACGAGGCAACAAAAATCTGGTTCTACAGAAGAATATGGAGAATACCATGGATGGGGCATGTGACAAATGAGGAACTTTTAGGGAAAATGGCAACAAAAAAACACTTGTATTAGAATCAGAAAGATGGTTTAAATTTCATGGGACACTTTATGAGGAAAGATGGCTTGTAAAACTTAATATACACAGGATGTATTGACAGGTAGAGGGGAAACTACAAGAAACGTTCCTAATGAGTTCATGTGAATGGATTTCAGAGCAGAAACAAGGAAGAATGCTAAAAAGGAACAGGAAGTTGTGGAGAGCCATGATCGCCTATGAGTTTTACGAGTGGATGGCAAAGCAGGAAGAAAGAGGGATGGTAAAGAATCAAACGTTTAGGTTAAAAGGGTCAGGAAGTTGTGGAGAGCCATGTTCTCAAATGAGTTTGTGTAAATGTATGGCAGAACAGGAACAAAGAGGGATGTTAAAGAATCAAATGTTTGGGCTAAAAGGGACAGGAAGTTGTGGAGAGCCATGATCATCTATGAGTCTGTGTGAATGTATTGCAGAGCAGAGATAAGGCGGGATGGTAAGGCATCAAATGTTTAGATGTACAAGGGCCAGTAAGCTGTGGAGAGCAATAACCACCAGTATCTTGAAGGAATATGGGATATCAATGGTGCTCACCATTTGCAATTCCTTGTGTTGAGTTTTAGGAGGAAATTTTGGCAGAAAAATACTGGCTAAAAAACTGAATAGACAAAGCAAAATAGAAATGAGGTTTTAAAATCTCCCTTTTTTTATAGAAAATTTATTTGCCTATTTCTCTGAAGAAATCATTCAAACAATAACTGACTTGTAAACAAATTCATTTTCCAGCTCAATTAGAAAATAGGTTTTTCAATAATTTTATTATCCAGAATCAATTTTTATTATGATTAGCATTAAAGCATTTCTTTGTAACAATATTAATGAGAAAGGCTTAGAGTAATTTTTCATTTTTTATTTGTATATTATTTTTTTTTATTTGCAACTCTAGTTTTAGATATATTAAAACCTTTCTCTCTCCCTCTCTCTCTCTCTCTCTCCTCATTGATCTACCCACAAAAAATCATAAAATTTGTATGGTGTAGACATTTATATATATATATATATATATATATATATATAGATAGATAGATAGATAGATAGATAGATAGATAGGTGCTACTTTAGCTTATCTACAAGGGAAAATGTCTACACCATACAAATTTTATTTTGGCATTACATCTACAGGTTAAAACAGGTTCTAATGTGGCTTGTTACCTTTTCCTTGTAGATAAAAAACCAAAGTAGAACCTTATTTTACTATGTAGATATCATTCCAAAATAAATATTCATGAATATATACTTATTACTTATACTTTTTCATAACACTGACCGTTGTATTTATGACACCTGAGGAAGAAATATATTAATACATACATGCAAGTATATGCACGTGTATATAGATATTTTAATCTACCCATTTTATATATATATATATATATATATATATATATATATATATATATATATATATATATATATATATTATTTATTATAGAGATTAAAACAAACCATGTTAAAAATCACTAGACAATATCTTTCATGTTCTGGCACTAAGTTGTGCCTCTTCGGACAATGTTAAATAACTAGTGAGGACATATAATAATAATATAAAGCTCAACTCTACAGGGTGTTGCAGCAAAATCCGACACTTGACAAAAAGAAAACAAAAAGGCAATACAAACAAAAGTTGTATATGCAGAGACACGAAAGTTAATTAAGCAACAGTTAGAGGTATATACTACATTATTTTTCAATGTAATCGCCACTGGCAACGACGACCATCTCAAATCGGGTGTAAAATGAATCACATGCTTTGGCAACTATGTCCATAGCGGCATGTTGTGGGCATGCTTGTTGATCTTAGCCTCAATCATGCCACAGAAGAAATAGTCAAGGAGGTTGCAGTCAGGTGAGGATGGTGGCCACAAATCCCGTGACCAGTGTTGAGGATCATTGTTGAGCAGTCAAGCCTGGGTCGTTTTGGGCTTGTGTGCAGCAAGGAGGACATCATGCCTCCTTTCTTCTTTCAAAAGGGGCTGAGAGTCACTGTTGAGATCTAACAGGAAGTGCTGAGGAGCGTGGTGAAGCCCTGGATGGACAAGATCACTGCCAAAAGCCCCTACGTCTTCCAGCAGGACTCCATTCCTGCGCACAAGCCCGAGACGACCCAGGCGTGGCTATTCAACAATGTTCCTCACCACTGGTCAACGAACTTGTGGGCACCCTCCTCACCTGACTGCAACCCCCTTAACTATTTCTTCTGGGGTGTGATCAAGGCCAAGACCAACAAGCATGCCCACAACATGGTCGACTCTCTGAAGGCTGTCACCATGGAGGCGTTCGCCACTATGGACAAGAACATGGTCGCCAAAGCATGTGACTCATTTTACATCTGATTTGAGATGTTCATCGTTGCCAGTGGCGGTTACATTGAAAAATAATGTAGTATGTAACTCTAACTGTTGCTAAATAAACTTTTCTCTGCATATACAACTTTTGTTTTTATTGCCTATTTCGTTTTCTTTTTGTCAAGTGTCACATTCTGCTGCAACACTCTGTATATTGAGCCCTTTTTTAAAATTAAATGCTACAGACAGTGGAATTATATGCCATTTCTTCTTATCTTATACCTGGATATATATATATATATATATATATATATATATATATATATATATATGTATTTCCCTTTGTTTTCAACAAGGCTGCCTGATTTCTTTATGCGAGATGAACTGATTGTTTGAATGAGAAGGGTTAGAATTTTTGTATGGCTTTTGCCAGTTTGTGGGGAGCATTGTCTATTCCTGAGATAATGGGACACATTGTGGTAACAGTTTTGTGGGTGTTAGAGAGACTGTAAAGTTTCGATGTTCATATATGTATGCACTTAGTGATCTGATGGTGTTACCTTTCACTAACAAAGTTCATTTCATATTTCTCATTTACTTGAAATGCTATAGGTTGATATTTGGTGTAGTGATGTCATTATCATTCTTGGAGTTACGTCTGTTAAGGAAGTAATTGCTGCCTGTACACTTAATGTATCAAGGTATTTATGGACAGATGATTTGGAGAAAGTTACTCCATTACTATTATTCATAGCTATCACTTACATAGACTTATGGATTATTTTTAAAATTCTTTCAAAGTAATAATTTTTTATTTGTGCCACCTTCTAAAAGTGTACATAAATAAACAATAATGGCTGGCTGCTCATTTATCAAGCACACTTGTCTTCTAGCTAATCCCTATTACAGACACCTACTCAAGCATTTTTTGTGTTTGTTCAACATCAACACAGTTCATGTGGTTTATACTGCAACTATGCTGAGTGAACCTTAGTTAATTTCTAGGAGAATGCACATAATCTGGCAGGATTGACTTGCTAGAACAGCCATCGATGGTTTCTAAATATTTCAGTATACCTAATTTCATTCATAAGGCTTATGGCTAACCCGCAGAATGCTTTACAATGGTGCTGCATATGGGGATTGCTTCCATATCCTAATACACACACAGATATATATATATATATATATATATATATATATATATATATATATATTTAAATAAGTTTTTTGTGGTACAATTTAATAATAGATAGGAAAAGACAATATTTATAAGGCATTTTAAAAGCAAAAGCTAAAATAAAAAACAACGGTTTCATCCCAGGACTTATCAAGTTTATTTATTCTGGGAATTTAAAAAGTGTGTAAATTAATTTTTAATTAACGAATGTAATTGAATGGGGGAAGAAAAAAAAATTATGAATTTCAAGATATATATATATATATATATATATATATATATACAGAGTGCGATAGATAAATTGTCACCATTTTATATTTTCAATTTTGTGCATGTCTGTTGTTTGTTTTTGATTTTGGCAACTGCACAGTCTAGTAGGGTCAGTTGGGCACTGTCTGTGAGAAAAAGAGTACCATCATGCAATCCAATCCACCAGAAATTTGGAAGCAGCATGCTGTACTGCTTGGTATTTGTGTTGGAAGCCCCAATACAAACATTTCAGAGCATTGAGGCATCAATCTGAGGACCGTGCAGAGGGTTTGGAAAGAGTTGGATGATATATCCAGTCAACATCATGGTGTTTGGAGGGATCACTAGGGATGGTGACATTATGCCTCCATTCCTCTTCTCACAGAAACTTAGACTCAACATGGAGGCCTACATCAAGTGCCTTGAGGAGGTAGTGCTGCCCTGGGTCAAGAAGGTGGCTGTTGGAAGACCTTATGTCTGGCAACTGAACTCTGCATCATGCCACATAAGCAGGAGAACCCAATCATTGTATTATGCATTGGTTGTTCATCATAACAAAATGAACCACGATTTTGACACAGGGAACGTTACTTTGATTAAAAGAGAAAATAATCCACTGAGATTAAAATGTTTGGAAAGTGTCTTCATCACTAGTCCAGCCACAATAAATTTGCATCCAGGCTCTTACAATATATCACCATTCTTGGCAGATTTTATATTGTCACACTGTGAGATAGTCAGGGACAAAGGTGATGGAGAGGAAAAGAAAAAGAATACAGATGAATTTGGCTTGATTTGGAAAAAAAAAATTCTTTCAAAAATTATGAAACTACCAGTATCTCTTGTTTTGTGTGCATATGTAGATATGGCAATGTCAACAAAGTCCAGTTCAATGAAATCCTGATGGATGAAATGAATTTCCAGTTTGTCATATTTTATAAATACTGTTTGTTGATATATAAAATTATACAAAATTATATATCAGCTCATTAAATGACATATTGATCAATGTTTTTAGTACTCATGAGAACAACAATGGCTCTTTAAGCCAGCAAGTAACTTGAATGGCTTATTCCAGATATAGCAAACTAAGTAGTGCTGTACAGGGCTTGGCCAGTTTTGTAAACACTGTTTAGTTTCCTCCTGGGGTTTCATGTGACAAGTGATACTGGAGCAGTTTCTTCAGGTTTTCTGATACACCCAACATGTTATTTTAAGCATAGTTCCTTGTCTTCTATATATTGTGTATTGAATTTGGGTATCATGGCTCTCCACAATTTCCTGTCCTTTATAGCTCTTAGTAAATTTTTGTCTTTTCACTATCTCTCCTAATCTCTATTCTGCCAACCATTTACACAAGCATGTTTGGTAGGTTACTACTTTCCTCTGTCTTAAGAAAGATAGAGGAAATTAATGACCTTCAATATATCCTATCAATGTCAAATTTTTCAAGCCCTCTTTCTTCATCATGTGCTCTAGCAATTTCAACTTGCATTTTCTGATGTTTCGCATACATATCCCGTTTGTTTCCATTTTTCCTAAAACTGTATTACTTATATATTCAATCAATGGTATTCTTAGCATCCTTCTGTTTGCTCACATTTCTTTTGCATCAAGAATTTTCTTTATCTGTGAGGGAACTGTAAAACATTTTTTTTCTATATAATAGGATTGATATTAAATAGCAGTTCAGTGCTCTTTTCTTTGTTTCTCTTATCCCAAGTCTCTTCTTTATCTGTGAGAAAATTCTCCAGTATTCACTGCGATATGGTATGACATTAAATAGCAGTTCAGTAGTCTTTTCTTTGTTTCTTTTATCCCAAATCTCTTCTTTATCTATGAGAAAATTCTCCAGTATTCACTGCCATATGGTATGTCATTAAATAGCAGTTCAGTGCTCTTTTCTTTGTTTCTCATCAAATTTTCCTGTTTCTTAATATTTTGCTTAGCTTTTTGGAAGCATCTTTCACAATTCCAATGTGCGTTTGGATTTTGTTGTTACACTTTCTGCATATTTCATTTTTTGTACTTTTTTGATTTTGGTATGCTCAATTTATAATTAGTAAAACAAAAACTTCTCAGAAGACAATATGTGCACAGGTTTCATTTAAAAAATAAATCTCATCCTGCGGTAATTAAACAAATCTCCATGGTTCATGTTGATAATCACAAAACCAAATTTGTTTTTCTCTATGCTATAAATGCCATGCACTCTATCACTTGTGTTGATTTTGCCTTGGTACGTATTTGTACTACAAATATTCTGCTTCCCTACCACCAAATGATGTTTAATGAAACTAAAGGAATGTACATCTAAATAAATCTCTAACCCTAACCACTGCACTGAACTATTTCACTGCAATGAATCTTATAGTCATATGGCACTGAATCGCATCTTCATATGCGATTCAGAAAAAGTAAATGAAAAAACTGGTAGAAGTGTGACACCAGTTTTGAAACATGTTACATCCAGGCTTCTGCCGGCAGTGTTTCCATCCCGGGTTTCTGTCGGCAGTGTTTCTATCTGACTTTCTGTCAGCAATGTTTCAATTTGTCTTTCTGTCAGCAGTGTTTCTATCCATCTTTCTGTCAGCAGTGTTTCCATCAGTCTTTCTGTTGGTAGTGTTTCCATCTGTCTTTCTGTCGGCAGTGTTTCCATCCGTCTTTAGTGTCAGTGGTGTTTTCAACCAGTCTTCTGTCAGCAGGATTTCCATCTGTGTTTCTGTTGGCAGTGTTTCCATTCCGGGTTTCTGTTGGCAGTGTTTCTATTCAGGCTTTTACCCCACATCAACCATCATTAAAAGCACATGCAGTCAGGCAAATGAGTAGAATTAGTGTCAGTGTTATTTACATTTCCTGTGAATGTCTGTTCCAAATGCCAGTCATTTCCTTTTGGCAAAATCAACACCTGTTTAATTGTCCCATGTGTTATTTTGTTTGACCACACCCACCACATTGATGTAAGTGTCACCTACATTTTTCAATGTCATCTGTTCACTACAAGAGTGCAGGTGTGCACAAAAGAATTGGTTGATGCAAAAGTTGAATACAAACAAGTGGCATGCGTTACTGTCTGCAGCTCAAATCCAGATAATGCCTATATCACAAAACGGCCAAAGACAATCATTGAAAATCTTATTAGAATATTGACTACATGGATTAATCTGTGTCCAGGTCAAACATTGGCTTCATCCTGCGGGGTGTTGCAATTTGATGTTCCATCAGTGTGGATATGTGTCTATTTATGGTTAATACATTTACTATCTGTCAAACGTGTAGTTTTATTTCTTTAGCCTCCAATGAATATGTCTACGACTTCAGAGTATGAAATCTTCAATTGAATGCATTTATTTCTTCAGCTAAACTTTTCCATTTCTAATTATCTTCTATTCTTCTTACAATTCACTTTTTGGCCATATCATCTCTGTTCAGAAATGTACAGAACAATTATTTGTCTTTCATGCAATCAGCACTTTAAGAACCACCCCCTCCTTTTGATCATTAACAGATCTCACTGATTAAACACTGACTGTAATATACATATACACACACATATACACACGCACACATATGTGCGTGTATGTATGTAAATTTCTATCTTTATACATGTGGCCATAGTTGTATATTTTATATAGATATGTATAGATATTTATAGTTATATCTGTATATCTGCACATATATATATATATATGTATAGATAAATGTATATTTCTTTTGATATATGTATATTTATATATATATATATATATGTGTGTGTGTATTTATATAGATATGTGTGTCTATATATATATATGTGTAAATATTGATATATATATATATATATATATATATATATATATATATATATTAGAGAGATGTGTGTGTGTACATGTGTTTGTATAAATATTGATATATGTATATTTCATATATGTATGAATATTAATATAAGTATATTTTATGTATGTATGTGTATAGATATTAATATATGTATTTTTTATATATATGTCTCTGTATGGATAATAATATAAGTATATTTTATATATGTATTTTTTACATATATGTCTGTGTGTGTGTATATTTGATATAGATCTATATAGATACAGATTAATGTATGCATGCACAATTTTGGACACGTGTGCATATGATTATCCATTGATCTAACTTTACATCTAATTTATAATGTTCAAAGTTTGTGTGTGTCTGCTTTAAAACCTGAACATCAATTACATATAAATAAAGTTAGTTGTGTGTCTGCCTGCTGGTGCTTGCAAATATTATGTAAAACAGTGGTATCGAATAAATATGGTTTAATATTTATTCATAAAATGTACAAATATGTCTTCTGAATTAAAATGAGGGTTGAGGTCGGGAGGTGTTTGAACATCCCTGTCCTGTCTTTTAATAATGACACAAGTATTGTTCGTTGCACCAAAACTTTACATTTACATTTCTTACCCATATTTCTTCTTCTATGTTTCTTCAGAACGTTGATGATCATAGCTCTCCACAACTTCCTATCCTTTTGTAGCCCTTATTAAAGTTTTTCTTTTTGCTGTTCTGCCATAACTTTCATCAGAGTCAAATTTTCCAAACTCTCTTTCCTTCAGTATCTGTCTATATTTCTGAAATGAGGTATTATATAAACTATTTACATTATTCGGACTATTGTCCTCATCTTTGACGCCATGTTTATCACAACGTTTCGGCCGTTGTACACTCCAGCCTTCTTCAAGTGGTTGGAATGTCGAACTGAACCCTTTATTTCACTCACTGGGGTAGACTGTTCTAGTTCCACATGCCATGTCTAATGGATATCAGTTATCTCCTGTTAATTTCCTTCTGATCCACTGTGCCATGTGTCCTTAGTTAGATCCAGTGACAGGACCCAAAGAGTGTGAGTTCAATACCTGGTTAAGGCAGTGGAGAACTTCCAGAGGGGAATTAACAGGAGTTAACTGACATCCATTAGACATGGCACGTGAAACTAGAACAGTCTACCCCAGTGAGCAAAATAAAGGGTTCAGTTTGACATTCCAACCACCTGAAGAAGGCTGGAGCATACAATGGCCAAAACGTTGTGATAAACATGGCGACAAAGATGAGGACAATAATCTGAATAATGTAAATAGTGCCCTCTTTCCTCATTATGTGTCCTAAAAATTTCAACTCTTTCTGATGTTAACTATAAGTGTCCTTTTTGCTTCCATTTTTTCTAAAACTTTGTCATTGCTCATGTGTTCAATTCATATTATTCTTATCATCTTTCTGTAGAACCAAATTTCTATTGCCTCAAGTCTCTTCTCCATCTGTGATGAGATGGTCCAGCATTCACTGCCATATAGGAATAGTAATGGGCAAGAAAAAAGAAGTGAAAGCAAGGAAATAGGTCAAGAAGTTCAAATATAAACAAAAATGAAGAATATTAAGAATAAAAAACTAAAGTCATGAAAGCAACAAAACTGATAAGTCCTGGGAAGGAATATATTTGAACAAAGTAGCTAAGTGGTTTTGGCTACCATAACCAAGTAGAATACGGTAGCAGTAATCGACTGGTATGCATCGTAGTCACAGTTAAGAAGTGTAGATCAATGGCATAGTCCAATGGGCGTCCTTATAGACTTAGCTCTCAGACTAAGGCTCTGACACTGTCTTACCTACACGTCTGTCGATATTTATGATGGACACCACCCAATCATATTCCAGTGAGGGGAGTACAGGTGTATGCATATTCCATTATATCAAAAACTATTATCAATATTGACAATTACTCCTCTTAGAAATGAAATACTAAATTATGAAGAGTATAAAGCTGCCATCATAATCAAATGTCAAAACCATATGACATTGAATATAAAAGCCTCTGAAAACATACCACTAATGTTCTTCAGGATGGTGGTGTAGTGGATATAACAGTTGGTTGTACATGTATTACTATCATCAAATTGTAATAAGTTCAATCCTTGGATTTGATAGTGATGCATTGATCCAGCAGGAATGAAAAGTAACTAACATGACATGGATAAAATATCACAGTAACCAACAGATATCCCATATCAATGGATGATGACAAGAAGGTATTTGGTCAAAATGTTGTGTCTATAATAACATCTGTATCAACTAAGATGAAAACAATATTTCAAAATATTACAAGAATATTGACAATTACTCATCTTAGAAATGAAATACTAAAACTTATCTTGAAGTAAACATCACAAGTGATTTTTGTCGATGAATGTAGAACTACATTGGATGGATTTAATGTCTGGACTATTTATTGTTGTATGGGTTGTATGGGTTGATTATTTCCATCATGTTTATTTCCATCATGTTCTATGTTGTATGGGTTGATTATTTCCATCATGGAAATAATCAACCCATACAACATAGAAGCTAGCATGCAAGGAATATTTTGAGCTTGTATTGTAGGCAGTAAAATTCTAGGTATTTTCAAAGTTGATTATAATATCAACATATATGTAAAGAATTATTTGTAAGTTCTTAGACAAGACAATTTTTGACTAGTACACTTCACAACCAGGTTTCTAAAGGGTATATTTATTATCTATGGCATACATTTGTCCCTATGCATCACATATCCAAGAGTTGATCCACATCACCTTGAGCTGTTCAGTGATAGCCTTCATCAAATTGTTAGGGTTCTGGTTGATGATGTTAAAGTCAGCTATCTTTATGATGTTTGACCACTTGAAATGATTTTTACTCTTGGCCAAAGAGGACATATCTTGAGGCTTCCATCTCTCACTCCTGACCTTGAACACAAAGAACTTGGTCATTTTCAAGATGCTAGCTATCTGCAAGTGGATGTGATTGTTGACTTCTTCCACAAGCACAGTATGCAATTTAATTTCCTGCCTTGAATTGGAAACTGCTATGTTAATGATCTCAGTATGTCTAAAAGAAAAACATGAATATTTAATGTTGATGCATGCCTGTAATATTATGTTAGGTCATCCTCTATTTACAGCTGGTTCAATGTAGGTTCTTAAATACATAATGCTGCATTTATACATACATACATATATATATATATATATATATATATATATATGTAAGCAAATATATGGATATAAATCCGACAGTATGAAGAAAAATATATACAGAAAAAACAAACAAAAATCCTTATATGCAGGACATATTCATAAATTATAACATTATCAATATTATCATCATCAATAATTTATGAATATGTCCTGAAGATGGTTTATTAGACCGAAACGTCCGACGTTGACATATTAACATTAAAACAGCATAATTGTATATAAGGATTTTTGTTTGTTTTTTCCGTATATATTTTTCTTCATATATATATATATATATATATATATATATGATGTAAGCAAATATATGGATATAGATCCAACAGTATGAAGAAAAATATACAGAAAAAACAAACAAAAATCTTAATATGCAATTATGCTGTATTAATGTTAATATAATGTCAACGTTGGACGTTTCGGTCTATTTTAGACCATCATCAGGACATATTCATAAAACATAATTAACATTAGAACATATAAAAATTCAACATGAAAAAGATGATGGACATAAGAGCACGACTAATCCAAACAGATAACTGAAATACAAAATAGTTCAATCGAGCTTATTTAATATTTTGAAATCATCTTCGAATACGTTTTCACAACATCTCCCACGTGACAACGACGTGATCATATTTAAACGGAACGCTGATCTTATAAAAAATTTTTCTGTATATTTTTCTTCATATATATATATATATATATATATATATATATATATATATATATGAATGCATACAACTTTTATTAAATTCAACCAACAGTATTTTATTGTTGCATATGAGGATTGAAGTTATGGATAAACTGTATAAAGTTAATAGTTGTTCAAGAACGTTTTACTGTCTCAGTCATTATCAAGAACCATATGCTATGAGGTGGTAAGTAAAATTCTGTTTACTACACCCTGGTATTTTAAAGAGAGCTGAATGGTTGATACAGTCCACAGTAACCTGTGTTAATGGATAATATCAAAATACTATACAGCACCCAATACATGGAAAAACTCAAAATCCTAGAAGTTATTACATAAAAAAAACAAAAAACAAGCCACACAAAATAAATTATCTTTCACCACAGGAGACAGTATATTAAAATGCATATAAAATACTCAATATGTGTATTATATGTAATACATGACAAATATATTAAAAAAAAAAATAGGAAATATCAAAAAATCAAACAGACAGTTCTTCTCAGTTGAATTTAATAAAACTTGTTTAAATGAATACTTTCTACCTAAATATACCTTTATTATATATATATATATATATATATATATATATATATATATTTAAGAGTGTTTCATTAAGACAGATTATATTTAAGGGTGTTTCATTAAGATGGATTAAAGTCTGTATTAAAGAAATTAGTGTGATTGGTGAAAATTTATTTATTTCTCTATTGGGTTATGTTATTTAAGTGATGGCAATTATGTGTGAAAAATAATATTGCCCAAATATATGCCAAATCTGAAAGAAAGAAAAAGAAAAAAATCATTAGACGCTTGAACTTAATTCACATTTAAAATCGGTCCAAGTTATTGGAACACCCTTTATATGGACATGTTCTGTTTATTTGTTGGCGTTTACACAATCATCAGATGTTTGAAAAGGAACATAATGGTCATTTGATTAGAGAATTAAGTGCCCTTTTCAAATGCCTAATGACTGTGCTAATTTGATTCATGCTCTTTTCTTTTCTCTCATCCCTCCCTCTCCCTCTCTCTCTTTCTTTCTCTCTCTCTCTCTCTCTCTCAATATATATATATATATATATATATATCTATACATTTTTTTTTTTTTTAAGCATTACACCCCGAACAAGGCGTGAAGCCTCTAGAATGCAGGGGGTTGCAGAAGATTTAGAGCAAGAGCAGATAGGAGTGATAGAAGAAAGGATGAGGAGAGGGATAATGGATAGATCAAGGTAACTGGAGATGTCGATTGACATTACATTTGAATAGTTGGAGATTATAGCTCTCAGGGAAACAGGAATAGGGAAGGGAGTTCCACAGGCGAGAGGTGCGAGGTATGATATTTATATATATATATATATATATATATATATATATATATATATATATATGTAATAATAATGGACTCTCCTATCGGTTTTGACGTATGAGGATCTGACAGCTTACTTGATTCAGTTATGAAATTTTGTGCAATAATCCTAAGTGGCACTTAAGACCCGCTAGTGATTTACAAAGGAGGCCACATATAGAGCAAGTGTGAGGATTGTGAGATGAGATCACTGTTAGATTGGCTGATCTTTTAGATCTTGATCTTGCTTCTTGAAGATGATTCAGACAAGCAAATTGAAAATTGCTGAGTCCACTAAAACACATTGATCTCCATTCTACCCACTCCAAGGCTAAGTGCTCAAGGGTGTTATGTGGTATATTGTATATACACAGACATATATGGATAAAAACAAAAGGAAAACTAAAGTAGCTTTTTCTTTAATCATTTCACCCCAAGCAATGTGATAATGCTACTAAGGCGCAACTGGTAACTGGGAGTGAAAGAGAACAAGAAGACTTTATTAAGGAGAAAGAACAGGTTTCAATGAGACAAATGGTGATTGATGTATCTAAAATTAGAAAAGTCATAGGTAGCAATGAAACAAGGAACCTTAGCCAACATATTTCATCCTCAGAAAGACTTTATTATTGTCTTGATAAAGTCCTTCAGATGACAAAGTTTTCCTTTTGTCTTTATTCATATTGTCCTCTTTCAGATATACTCTATCTGAAACTTTTACATACATACATATATATTGTGCATGTGAGTGTGTTTTCTTTTCTCGACACAAAGTGTGTAAAAATTGTCCAAACGTTCTGCATATTCAAGCACATTCAGCTATTCTTTAATCATTATCAAGGGCAATTTTTATTTTTTAACTGAATGTATGTTTTTTTTTAATTTTTTTATGTATGTGTATGAAGTTATAGGAATGTTTTATTTTCCAAACACTGTCAGCACATTGTGGCCATGTTCATAGTTAATATTATTAAGTGTTGGCTTTTCCTTTTGCATTATTAGTATGTCTTAAGTGAAGTTTGGTAGGTTTTCATGGGTATTTAAATGTCTTAATGTATTTAGAAATTGGCCCTGTGGTTGTTCATCCTGAAATGTTTCAGCTAATCTGTTTATCATTTTCATGAACTTTAGTTGTGTTATTTTAAATGGTGGATAAGTACTTAATCATTTGGAAAATTCTGATATAAAATATGTGAAAAAAGAAAAAAATACACAATTAAAAACTGAACAAAAATACCTTGTCAGTCATTTTTAACACATCTTTTATATATAATAGTTATATATATATTTTTAATTTATTTGTCTAAATGTTTTATATATATATAGAGATAGATAGATAGATAGATAGATAGATAGACTGGGATAGATAGATAGATAGATAGATAGATAGATAGATAGATAGATAGATAGATAGATAGATATAAACAGACTGGGATTGATAGATATAGACAGACTGGGATAGATAGATAGATAGATAGATAGATAGATAGATAGATAGATAGATAGACTGGGATAGATAGATAGATAGATAGATAGATAGATAGATAGATAGATAGATAGATAGATATAAACAGACTGGGATTGATAGATATAGACAGACTGGGATAGATAGATAGATAGATAGATAGATAGATAGATAGATAGATAGATAGATAGATAGATAGACTGGGATAGATAGATAGATAGATAGATAGATAGATAGATAGATAGATAGACTGGGATAGATAGATAGATAGATAGATAGATAGATAGATAGATAGATAGATAGATAGATAGATAGACTGGGATAGATAGATAGATAGATAGATAGATAGATAGATAGATAGATAAATAGATAGATAGAAAATATGGGGAAAAAAGAAAATACACAATTAAAAACTGAACAGAAGTATGTTTTCCATCATTTTCAATAAAACATTTATATATAATAGATACATATGTTCAAATGTTTTTATTCTCTCTCTCTCTCTATCTATATATATATATATATATATATATATATATATATATTGGCAAAAAATGAATGTAACCATCAATCATTTGAGGAAATACTTTTGTTTTGTCATTTCAGTATTTGTTTCATCCAAGTAACAATAGTTTCTGTATTTTAAAACCATTTAAAAAAAAAAAAACTTGTGTAATTTCATGTCATTAAATTTTTTTTTTTTTTTTTGCTTGTAATATAAAACCATATCAATTCAAGAAACATTAAACAGAACTCCGTGTTGTTTTCATTAACTCCTTTAAAGAAAGAATGTGTTTTTCACAATTGACAGTATGTTAAGGCTTCAGAGACATCTTTCTTTTTATTAGATTAACATTAAAAAATAAATAAATATACAAAAGCCATCAAATTTTTGCTTTAAAAAAATGTAATAAAAAAAAAGAAATGTTGTCTCCCACAAACCTTCAAAATGTTTTGAAAAATTGATTGGCATAATAATTATAAACTAATTATTCTCAGAAAAAATTCTAAGCATTGGCAGTGACCCCAAGGTCCAGACAAAATTTGATTTATAATCTTGAGAAATCCATTGAATGTTCAAGTGCTACTCACAAATTCGGTGCAACTGGCATTGGTAGAAGATTCTTGCGGTTTCTTCTGCAGTTTCCGTTGGGTTTTGCAGAAATAGCAGCAAAATCGACCAATATTTTCCATTTTAAAATAACCTCTTGAATGAATTATAAATTTCTCGACTAATTTTTATTTTGTGTCATGAGTATTTTATTTTTGAAGCTGATTAAATACAAAATTGAAATAGACCTAAACAAGTCTCATCTGACAAGTTTAGTTTGAAATCTTTTTTTTTTTTTTGTCAAATCAGATCAAAATATTTTTATGTATTTTTTTTTTAATCATTTCACTCCAAATAAGGCAGTAATGTCACTAAGATTGCAGGGACTACTGAGCGTGAAAAGAAAAGGAGAAGACTTTAGTGATGAGAAAGGACAATAAATAACATGACTGAGATAGATGATGATGATTTACGTTGCATTTAAATTTTTGAAGATTATAGGTGGCAGAGAAGAAAGAAACTGGGAGAGACTTCTAGGGGTAAGAAGTGTGAGAAAATAAACTATGAAAATAGAACTTACTCTTACTTCTAACTATTTCAACAGTAAAAGGATGAGACCTATCTGCCAATCTAGTAATATGCCTAAATTCCTGCAGTCAAACTACTAAGAAGGAGAGCTCATTAGAACAATTGCCAGAAAAATATTTATAGAAAAGATATGGCGAAAGCATGTCATGGTGGTGGGAAAGTGAAATAGCAAAATGGTAGCTTTTTTTTTGTAATCATTTCACCCCAAGTCAGGCAATAATGCCACTAAAATGCAAGGGGTTTCTTGGAGTGAAAGAGAATAATAAGTTTTATTGAGGAGAAAGGATAATAAAAGAACAGTTATTAGGAAGACGGAAGATGGTGATTGTTGTTGGATTTAAAATTGGAGAGATAATAAGTAGCATTGTAGCAAGAAACTGAAAGAGAGTTCCAGAAGCAAGAAGAAGCAAGAAAATAATCTATTAGAACAGAACACACAGTTACATCGAGCTAATTAACAACATTATAACAATGAGATGTCAGTGCCAATCTAGTAGTAGAGGCAAGGAGTTACTGGCAGTGGAAGAGAATGAGAAGACTTCAGTAAGGAGAAAGGACAATGTAAGAACAGCATTCTGGGATACAGAAGATGGAAATTGACATTGCATTTAAATTTTTTAAGATCTTAGATTGCAAGGAGGCAAGAAACAGGAAGAGAATTTTAGAGACGAGAAAAGAAACTTACTCTTACTTCTAGCTATTTCAACAGTGAAATAATGAGACCTATCTGCCAATCTAGTAATATGCCTAAATTCCTGCAGTCAAACTACCCAAAAGAAGAGCTCATTAGAATAATTGCCACAAAAATATTTATAGAAAAGATATGGCGAAAGCATGTCATGGTGGTGGGAAAGTGAAATAGCAAAATGGTAGCTTTTTTTTTTGTAATCATTTCACTCCAACCAAGGCAATAATGCCACTAAGACACAAAAGGATACTAGGAGTGAAAGAGAAATAGAAGACTTTGTTTAGGAAAAAAGAAGACAAAAGAACAAGATTCAGAGCAAAAAAGCAAGAAACCAGTTCTAGAGGTGGAAAGTGTGAGGAAAGAAACTATTAGAATAGAACTTACTCTTGCTTCTAACAATTTCAACCGTAAAAGAATGAGACCTATCTGCCAATCTAGTAGTACGCTTAAATTCATGTCGTTGCAGTACCAATGAGGAGAATTTATTTGAACAATTGCCATGAAAATATTTATAGAAAAGACCTTTTAATATCAGAGATTGCAAAATATAATTAGCATCATTATCACAAATGTATTTCTTAATTATTTACACATACCAGACAGTAAAATCATTAGAAGACCAGTAAACGGTTAGGATATTATAGTTAATTTTCTTACTTCTTTTAATCATTTTTATTTTTATATTTGGCACTCAGTATTTTCTCGCTGTTTGAATTCTCTCTATATTACAGAAGTACTTTCTGCTCGTTTGTAGTCGCAGATATCTTGAAGATGAAATTCAATTTGGAAGTTATAAAACCAGATGGATATATGACTGTCATCAATTATTTTTTTTCCATTCTTTTGAGGTGTGATTCTTTCTTATTTAATCAGCAATCCGAATCAGAAAGAAACAGTTGAAATTTCATGGACACATAATCAGGGGGGAATGACGCTTGGAAAATATGACACTCACAAGACATATCAAAGGCAAAAAGGATACAGGAAGGCAGCATGCTATCCAGCGTAGGGTACAAAGAATAGGAAGTTGTAGAGAACCATGACTGTCAACATCCTTAAGCAATGCGGCACCATAAAAATAACATACCATGAAGCAGATTCAAAATAAAATCTCGACTAATCACTGAATTATTCACTGCATACTAAAAAAATATTTTTTTTTATTTTCATAGATTGCAAAATATAATTAATGTCATTATCACAAAATGTATCTCATAATTATTTACATAAAACAGAAAGTAAAAGTCATTAGAAGATCAGTACTTAGGATATTATACTTAATTTTGATACATTTTTTTTAATCATTTCATTCCAAGCAAGGCAATAATACCCCTAAGATGCAAGAAGTTACTAGGACTGGAAGAGAATGAGAAGACTTTAGTAAATTGTAAATTGTTGGAGTTAAATTTTAAATTGTTATTTATATCCCCAACCTCCAGACAAATTATGCATATGGGGACTAGTTAGGATTTCATAGAGACTATGTGGTATTATGGTGGCTGTAGTAAGAATGATAAGTAAGAATATGTTTTGGGGGTGTAAGAAATACTGTATATTTGGGTTAGAGATTGTGGCAAACTAAATTTAGAGATAAAACAAGTGAATATCAGCCTTCCCCCACCTCACCCCCGTTTTGGCATTGTGCCAAATTTTTTTTATATTAAAAAAATAAATCTCAGTTTCCTCATTGGTACCTAGATTTTATAAATTTAAGTGCAGTATTAGAATTGCAGCAAGGTCTCATAATTTTACAGTTAAAATGGCTAGATATAACATTTCATAAAATAGTTTTATGCTAACATTTCCTTCTCTCGAATTTCTCATTCATGGGGCTTTCTTCCAGATTCTTGCTTTCTATTTGATCTTCAAAAATTTAAATGTCATGTAAATGTTCTTTTATTGTCCTCTCTCCTTAATAATGTTTTAATAATATAATCTTAATAATATTGTCTCATGCCAGTAAATGATTAAGAAACCAAAAAAAAATTGTTAAGTTATAATAAACAAATTAATCAATCAACCTTGTAAAATAGACACTATAGTCTTGAGGTACTCTAGCAGAAAATTCTCCCTCATTAACAACTGATTATTATTATTATTAATATATTCCTGTGTATTTTTAATTAACAGGTGCTGAAGTGGCAGTGGATTGGGTAAATGCTGACCGCAATGTCCTTCCAAACTATGAATTGTGTTTGTTGGTCAGCGATAGCCAGTGTCGGACCAATGTGGCCATGAGGGCATTTATAGCTTTTGCCACTAATTCATCAATTCCTATTGCTGGAATTCTGGGTAAGTAATCTTTTCATTAAGCAATTAACTCATCATATTTAACAAAGCTTGGGATATGATTATGGTTTTGAAAGTTTTTTTCTTTAAATAATCTTCCATAGACTATCAAAAATCAGACATCAGTTATCATGACTGGGAAATAAAAAAAAATTAAAAAACTATTGAAAATCCTTTTTTTTAAAACAATAGAAATAATTGAAATAAGTTTTTAAAAAGTATTATTAAATTCTTTTTGGTTTTCTTTATTTTGGGGCAATACAGAGTTTTACTTGTCTGCTTGTAAAAAATGTAAAAAATTTTATGGGGAATAATTAGTGTCAATAAGCATTCATTGGACAAAGCTGCTATATTTGTTTAAATTAAAAAAAAATATCATTTTAGAGTGGAGGGCCCTGTTTATTATATAAATACATTGTCAAATTGATCCCTGACTTTTTTAAAAGAGTTATATGTACTTAATCTTTATTTTTGCCATTCTTACATCATTGATATCTATGTATGACAGATATTATCTCAATTTGATAATCCTACCAGTAGGAATTGTCCTAATCCCAAATTGTGAAAAAGATCAACATCAGTAGTATACAGATATCAGCAACATGAACACAGTTTCAAACTTGACATTTGTAAATAACAACTAAGTACAAATAACTCTAAGAAATCAACAGAGATCAATTTGACAGCTTATTTATTTTCCAGTAAGTACCTGACTCCTGCTATCCTCTATTTTTACAAGAGACAGATCTATCCAAAAATGGAGTACTGATGCTATATATGGTTTGTCCAGTTTTCTTTTTCTGGTCTTGATAGAGTCTAAAAGTGTTTCCACATCCTTGTGGGTGATGAATTAGTTTCCATCCTACAACCCCCTTTCCTCACAGATGAAACATTGCAAGCCTCTCTCTGCTATATCAGTATTTTCATAGAAAGTGTTAAGACAAACTATATTCCTTAGTTTCCCCTTCATGGCTAAGACCTGCAATGCCATGCACATTGTAGTAAACCACCTTCATATTACCTTGGTGAAATATAAATTTCACTAGAGCAGCTTCTTCCCACAATCCACTGCTTAGAGTAACTGACTCCCAAGAGTATGCTTCTCTGACCACTATAATCTTAACCTGTTCAAGTCTAGGGTTAATGGTTATCTTCCCACATATCCTCTGTAACTCTAACTTGAGTGGCTCTTGGGACTGGTTAAACATTTTTTTTTTTTAAATAAAGAGGATCTCACTTTGTAACATCATGAAATTCAATATTTTTTTTCATTCTGACAAATTTTGTGGGTAACGGAAGGTCCAATAAATGTTAAATCCACAAAATGTATTCCCCCAGAAGTTTTTCCTTATTTTTTTATATGCCTGCTAGTCAACGTCAGTCGCACTTATTTTTGTGTCATACAACATTTATGACGTTACCAAACAAGTGTTTTATGAATTTTAGTTACAAGAAAAAACATTTGCATAAACAATAAACTCAGAATGGTAGACAGAGAAAATCAGATAATTGAAAGAATCAAAACACATGCTCAACTCTAATAACGGGCACTGGTACAGACGTAAAAGAGGCCCTGGATTGCATGTGAACATGATTGTCAGGATCAGTTACATCTGGGTTTTCACCGCTAGCAGCAGAATAGCATGGCATGTCTAGATACAGACCTCTCTACAAGTGGTCAAAATCCAAGTCTTTGTAATATACCTCATGTTAATAAAAGTAATGGAAAAACCAGCAGTCAGTAGTTGGCAAGACATGGTGTGTTGTGAAGTCAGTCCCATGGGCACTTTGTTCCTAAAGTTGATATGGTTTCTGAGGCAGTGTTATTTTTGTTACCTCCCATCACTTTGCCCTCTCTGCCCATTACCCCTGTAGTTGTTGGGAGAGCAATCAATTAGGTGTTTCCCCCAACCTCAACAGACTCTTTGCTTACATTACAACAGAGCCATTAATAATTAAGAAAGAAAAAAAGAACATTAGATTAGAGATTAAAAGATCAATGAGTAATGCAAAAAAGTAATATATTCTGGTTCTTTGGAAGAGACAAGTAACATCACAAAGATGAATTAACTGAATATCCCCTAGAATGTGAACCCCATATTCCCATGAATTTAATAAAAGGTCCAGTTTAGAGTTCTTGGTAGGTTACCTGAAGTTGAAGAAGGCTGGAGAACACAATGGCCAAAACATTGTGACTATCACAATCAAAATGGTAACACTAGTGTAAAGAAAATCAGTTTTTTTCTTTGTTTTTTAGACTTCCAGTTTTATGGGGAGAGTAATTTTTTTTTATCTTCCTTTGTTATATAAAATCTAATTGAAAAATACATCAGATATTTGCATCAAAGGCAAGTCCGAATTTATATTTGCTGATTTTATTGAGTTTAAGTTTTTATTCATCGTATTTGCTTTGTAGTAACCTGACCTCATCAGAATCATGACACCACATGCATTATCTAAAGACATGCCCAGTGTGACAGTCAGATTGCAATGCAGCAGGCAATCAAGATGCTACACATGCATTTTCTAGTCTTTATAAAGTGATTGCTCACCTAAACTCAATTTGACCACCGAATCTCCCATCGGTACCGTAATTTACTCAATTAACTTAATTTTGAGACTTGAGCTTCTGTCTTGTTTGGGAGGAAAAAATATATTTAATAAAAAAAATTTGTTTTCTTTTTTTTTAGTCCTCCTCTTCTCTCATTTTTTTTTTTTTTTTGCTTCTCTTTAATTTTTGCAGCTGATATTAATGCAAAAAAAATTATTTTTAGAAGCTGATAAAAATCATTTTGGAAATTTTTCTTCCGGATGGGTTAGGTTTGTGGGCATCCATTTTGTAGTTTTGCTTGTTTTTTTTTTCTGTTCATACACAAAAATATTACTTTTAATTAACTTAAAATTAGTTTCGGGTTTTTACATTATCAGAATTATCACAAAATATATCGGTTTCTCTTTGAAGGCTCTTTTATGCATAATAAAATATTTATAATAAAATAATAATTTTTTTTTTCTTTTTGCATTAGAAGTTAAAGATTAGATTTGGTATCTTCATCTTGCAAAACAATTCTATAATGAATGATATCTTTTATCATTAGATATCAAATCTTAGATGATCAGAGCTCAGCAGTTAGTGAAAGAAAGCAAGAAGAAAGGACTAAACATCAATTGCAAAAAGATAGACTGCATGGTTGTTAGCAAAAGAGACAGCCCAACATGCAAATTACAAATTGGAGATACTGAAATCAAACAACTGCAACAATTTAAGTATCTGGGATGCGTTCTAACAGATGAAAGTGTGACACTGAGATCTGAAGATGTAGTGGAATAGCCAAAGATGCCTTCCAGAAGCTAAGCAGAGTATTAAGAGACAGAAAAATTTTGTTACCAAAAAAGAAAGAGTATTGAACTGTTATGGGTATATGTGTTCTTCTATATGGCAGTGGATTCTGTAGAATCTCCTCAAAGATGAAGAGACTTGATGCAACAGAAATGTGGCTCTACAAAAAGATGCTTAGAATATCATGGACCAAACATGTGAGCAACAACAAGGTTATAGAGAAAATGGAGACAAAAAGGAAATTCATATGTAACACCAGAGGAAGTTGAAATTTCTGGAGCACATTATGAGGAAGGAGGGCTTAGAAAATCTGTTACTCACAGGACAGATAGAGGGACAGAGGAAAGCAGCATATAACATACTTTATGAGCAGAAATGGATGGCAGAACAGGGATTGGGAGAAATAACGAAAGGACAAAGCTTATTAAAAGCTACAAGTGTCAGGAAGATGTGGAGGGTTATGATTGTCTATATCCTGAAGAGACACAGTATATAAAAGAATAAGGAGAAAACTAACTGATCATGTTCAATGCCTCGGAAATTAAACTAGTGACATTCCATCACTGCCAATCGGACCCAGAACTATCGAGAAATACAATGAACAGATGTTATATCAGGGAGGCTGTGTATCTTGAGCACATATTGTAACTTAAACTCAACCTAGATCTTGTGAAACTCATTTCATAGAATCCATCGCGAAAGATACTGGAAAAATGTACTGCTCCCCTGAGGCCAAAAATAGAGTACTAGCCAGTCTCAAGAGAGTTCCAAAGCATCTCTGCATCCTTATGGGTGATGAATTATTTTCCACCCTACAACCCCTTTCCCCACAGACAAAAAGTTACAAGACTCTCACTGCTCTATCGATATTTCCATGGAAAATGATCAGGCAAACTACATTCCTTAGTTCCACCATTTCTAACCTCCATAGCTAAGATCCATCATGTCACACACATTGTAGTGAACCACCCTCATTCCCTTTGTATTCCATTGATGAAATGTAAGTTCCACTTGAGCAGCATCTTCTTCTGAACTGTCACTTTGTGGATTTGACTCCCAAGAGGATGCTTCCTCAGTCCCTACAATCTTAACCTGTTCAAGTGTAGGGTTAACTGTTATCTTTGCCATATCAGCATAAACTGTGCCTCTTATTCTGTACTCCTCTACCTCGAGTGGCTCTTGGACCTTGTATAGGATAAATATCATTCTTCTCTTGAGTTAAAACCTTAACTTTTACTATTTCCTTTGGAGTTATATATTCTTCCCAAAACTCATAAAATTTAAAATTAATTAACATATGTACAACAATAACAAAAAAAAAAAAAACATTTGTATCACATAACAAAAATATATTTTTAATATGATTTCTGATTTGACGTTATATTTAAAAATTCCCAGAACTCTTTCTGCCAAAAATTCTTATGAAAAAAAAGGACTTTCTTTAATAGTTGCTTAGATTGATTTTTTTTAAACATTTCCCACCTAGTAAGATAATAAAGCCACTAAGATGCAAGGAATTACTGAGAATAAAAGAAACAGAGAGGGCAATAAAAGAATACAATCCAATGAATTTAAATTTTTGAAAATCATAGTTGACAAGAAAACAGGTATGTGGGAAAGAGTTCCACAAGCAAGTACAATAAAACTTAATGTTACAACTAGAAATTTCAAATAGTTAAATTATGAGACCTAGCTGCCAGTCTAGTATTGGTGCTTAAATTCATGAAATAAAGATATGAGGGGAAAAGCAATATTTATTCTGAAAAGTACAGAAATGTGGTACAAGGCCAAAAGGAGGGATGTGGGATTGCTGATCTTCAATCTGTCTTATCTTAAATTTAGCTAGCTACAATTACTGAGCCTAACATACTACAGTATTCCTTACACTAAAACAACACATTCTCAAAGTCTCTGTGAAGTTGCAACTAGTTCCCATATATACAATTTGTCTGTGTGTGGTGAAGAATAAAAAATAACAACCAAGAAGCAAAGCCCATCAGAACAATTACAATGAAAATATTTATAGAAAAGGCACAAGGGAGACCACGAACTATCAGCAGTCATGATGAATGGATGATCCCTGAAAGAGACACCATGCCTTGAGAGAATATTGGGTCCCACTCACACCTGACCTCAAGGTGGAACTCTTGAATATGATCCATTGCTAAAGATGCAAGTAAAACGATCAGCTCCATGTATGCCTAGTAAGCACCTGACTCCTCATGCTATCTTATAAGAGCCAGATCAGGCTGAAAATGGAGTACTGTTGCCATATTTTGGCAAGAGCTGCCCAGTCCTCATTTTCCAGTCTTGATAGAGTTCAAAAGAGTCCTTGTTGGAGAAAAATTATTTTCCACCCTCCAAACTCCATCTCATGTAACAAGTCTCTCTCGCCACTCTACCACTGCTTCCAGGGAAAGTGCTCTGATGAGCTATGTTCCTTGGTTCCACTAGGTTTAACCTTCACGGCTTTGACAGTCCATGCCACTTATATAGCAAACCACACACATTCCTTTTGTATTCCAACAGCAATATGTAAGTTCCACTCAAACAGCTTCTTCCCACAAACCAGTCTTGTGGAACAGACATCCAAGAGGATGTTTCCCTGATGACTACAATCTTAACCTGTTAAAGTCTAGAGTTAATGATAATCTTATAAACTATCATTTAACATAACCTACTACCTCAAGTGGCCTTGTATAGGGTGAACCTTTCTGTAAGCAAAAAAAATAGTAGAAAAGTGACTAAACCTGAGATATTAGGTCAGGGCCAATAGCGTTATGCATGCAATATCAATGAATTATTTATTGAATAGTTTCTTGTCTTCTGACTTCTTGTCATTTTTTTTTAATGTTTTTTTAAATTTTCAAAATGTACTCATTGATCTCAGGAACCCATTGTCTTATATTCTCTCCACAGAATGAAGTACTAATAAATAAGAAAAGAATAAGAATGAAAAAAAAATGAAGGAAATTAGTTAATAAATTTTTTTCTTTCTAAAAAATAATTCTTGGTCAACATTTTCACCAAGACACGCAATTGTTCAGCTTTCTTGTCTGTTGGTCTGTCTTGTATGATCATGATACACACTAAATTACAAGACAAGAGAAAGGAAATTTCTTTTTTTTACCCTCTTAGAAAATTAAATAACCTTTTCTTTTATTTTATTTTATGTTTTTTTTTTATATTTTTCTTTGTTATTTTTGCGTTATTGTTTCTTTTTCATATGCGTAAAGCCAGCTTCAGTTGGGGAGACAAAAAATTGAAAATATAGGAAATAAGTCTTTTGTTATTCAAGACAAAATTCCCAACCAAGCGACAGAAGAGTTTATTGACTGTGCAATAATTGTTGATTAGATTGTGGCCAGCCAGAATGTGACCAGATGACAACTATTGCAAAACCAGCAACAAAACAAGTTATTTCACAAAGATCTCAGAATGAAATGATACACATCAATTACCAAATGTTCGTCATTTACATGAGTATTAAATTGAAAATTAATTGTGCATGATCTAGATTAAGGAAAAATAGCTCTTCTTCAGGACATGGCTGAACATGGCTGGACATGGCTCTTCACAACTACCTGTCTTTTGTAGATCTTAGTAATGTTTGTCATTTTGCCAACTCATTAGACAATCTCATTAGGTAGGCTCTTTATTGTTTTTCTCTGTCGTTCTTGCCTTCAATACATCCAGTGAGTGTCAAATGCTACATATCACCAATTCTCATAGGATCACTGAAGTTAAGCAATGTCAAACCTGGTCAATACCTAGATGGGTTTTTGCTGATAATTCCACTTCTCTTTTCATATTAATGATATATCTATTGTGGAAATTTTAATTAATGGTCTTGAAATTTTAATTAATGGTCTTAGTATTCTTAGTTTTTCCACAAGTTTTTGAATGGCCATAGATATTTTACTAGGGAATTTCATAGTGATATTAGTTGTTGTAGTAATAATCATAATAATAGTTGACTATTTTTCACCTGATACAAGGATCAGTAGCCACTTAATAATAATATTTTTTTTTTTTTTTACAAAGTATTCCTGGTATTAAAACCCATTTTTACCCCAGTTTCTGGGTTAACTATTTGCCCATAGCTGGGACCCTAAGAGGTGCTACCACTCTAGGTCAGGGTGGACCTGGGAACACCAGCAACTAAGAGGTGGTTCCAAACTCCTCAAAACCTCCTGATCAGAGGCCTTGCTGTTGGACGTAGTTTATTGTCATACCCAGGACGCAATATGAAAGTCAGAAAGTGAGTATTGAGGAGCTCCAGCCTAGATATGGAGGCAATACTCTCTGTTTGGTCTAATCTGACACTTGTAGAAGTAAAGCCTGGCAGAAGGAGTCAAGTAATTTCTAGAGTGATAGAACGAGCTGGCCATTTTTAGCATCTTGAAGCATGGAAAAGGAGTCAAATACTTCTTGGAGTGATAGAATGGTGATTTAGTAAACATAGCCTAGATGTAGCATAAGGTTCAAACTATGGAGCAGCCATTGATGATTAAACTTGCTATTCAGTTGTAATTGATCTAGCGAAGCAAGCTTGCTGACTATTTACGCTACATCAATGTGCCCCTGGAACAATAGAATGAACAATGCAATTTTTGAAGGAAAAAAATTGTTGGCTGATTCTGGAACAATGAGCCAACCATTTTTCCACTATCTTTAGCAATGGATTTGATATATGGTGGGGTAATAGAGGCTCGGATTAAGGAATCAGAGAGCTGAGTTCGAATTCAAGTCGAATCCATTGCATTCACTTATGTGCTAATACCCTTGGGAAAGGTATGAATCATCTTCTTATCCCCCCCTCCAGCTATGGGTAAATAGCAGGACAGACCAGGTTCTGGGTGGCAACTGGTCTACCACAGAAAAAAATGGCAACCTACTGCGGGAAAAAATCTGCCTCATCAGTCATGTATCGAAAAATACATGATCGCCTAAGCATGTATCATGCATGGCACAAAACTGACTGAGTTTCACTTGTGATCTAGAGGCTTTGTGAGTCCATTTTTCACTGAAGTCTCTAGATATGTGAATGGATACAAATTCGACTTTGTCCAAGACTTGTCATCCTTATCAATGTTAGTTTTATAAACACTATATTCACAACTATTTTCTATCAATTATCTTATGGCTGAAACTACTTTGGAAGCTTTGTTGAGAAACCTTTTCAGTGTCTTGGTAGCCTCTGATTAGGAACATACCAGTTACAAACATGAAATCTAGGAATACACCAGATAAAAAAGAGTTCTACTGATAAAGTATAGTAGCAAATTAAATAGACTGAAGTTACATTTATCAACATTCAAAGGTTGAGGAGGATGAAAAGGAAGCTTATGATAGAGTTTAGTTACTGATTGGAACTAAAGAAAGAAACTGGAAAGCCATTCAATTCAAAACTTCCAAAACCATTCATGAAATATGGGTTTGTGATTTGCTTTCAAAAGTCTGTCAAGTTAATTCCAGATAAGAAGAGTGCTACATCATCTAATTCCTGTCTCTTTATTCTAACGCCAGGAAAAATGTGATTTGTTAAACTATAGCATTAGAAAGATGAACCATGAATAGACATGGTTTATTTTACTCAGTCTTTATATATATATATATATATATATAATTATTTATTTAAAAATATGATTCCAGAGTTCTCATGTTTCAAAACAAGAGCCGAAAACTTCAATATAATTATTTGAATTAAATTGAATTAAAGTACCAAGCTTTGTTCCATCTTCAAGCAAAACTTTTTTGGGAATAACTTAATTCTGAAATTTACGCGTTTTATAAGCATATTCATTATTGAAATTAAAATTACTATGGTATATATATATATACATATACATATATATATATATATATATATATATATATATATATTTCATTAAAGACGGCAGACAAGGTACAGCAATTAAGCTTTTTATTTCATTTTTCTTGTGTTCAAACATGTGTTTTCTTTTATGGACACAAAGTGCATAGAAACTGTCCAAATTTTATTCTGAGCACTTTCAGCTATACATTTAGCTATTATCAAGGATGATTCTTTTTCAACTGGCTATATGAGTTGTGTGTATGCATCTAGAGTTATAGAGATGTTTTATTTTCCGAACACGGTCAGCACATTGTGACCATGTTCCTAGTTAATATTATTGAGTGTTGGCTTTTTCTTTTGTATTATTAAGGTTTCAATTATTTTTAATCTCTTTTACATGCGGATGAGGTTACTAAGCTTGTATTTTCTCCAGCATGTTTCAGATGGAGTTTGGTATGTTTCTGAGCGTGTGTTTAAATGAGTTTTAATAGAGCTATGGTAGGATAGGTGTAACCTAAGGTGTCTGGATTGGCATGTAGTAGTGTGACTGCTGTAGGGCCAACTTAAATTTGACCTCCTTACAAAGAAGGCCGAAATTAAATTTCTACACCAATCACTATCCCAACTTGAGGTGGATGGAGACATAGCAGTTCATGCAAACCTGAGAGATCTTCTCAAGGCTGAAGGTTTAAGAGACTGCTCTCCTAACAACTAAACCAAATTCACTGCAAAAGAACTAAAAAACAATCCTAACATTCTCATTGGATGAGCCGATAAATGCAACACACACATACACACATATATATATATATATATATATACACACACACACACACACACACATATATATATATATATATATATATATATATATATATAGATAGATAGATAGATAGATAGATAAACCTAGTGAGCCAGACAAACCTACCCAGGTTTCACCTAAACGGATCATCAGGGAAAGCCGGGTAGGTTGTCTGGCTCACTTGGTTTATCTAGGTCTGCTCTATGGTTGTATTGAGCTCTTTTGTTAGTTAGTTGTTTACTCGTGACGGGGTTTTTTCTTTGGGCTTTGAACCTGTATCTGTGCGATTTTTTTCGACAGACTTTCATGTTTCCAGCTCTTTCTTTTTTTAAAACCTTTTTTTCCTTTGAGATTGATTTGATTATTGGCAAATCAAAAATTCGAAGGTTTTTCAAAACGAGTATAGTTACCTATATATATATATATATATATATATATATATATATATATATATCGATATAATAGGAAAGAACTGTTAGATTGATGATCTGAAATTCTTTAGTATTTTTGTTTTATTTTTAAAAACAGTGCTCGATACACAAGTAGACCCTAGATTATAATTATTTTTTTTTTAAAAATATGATTCCATTGTGACACAGAAATTACTGTTTTTGAAACTGGTCAGCAGTATTTATGTTTAATTCCAATATTAAACCTTAACCACTGGGTGGCAGTTTCGACCTCAAGTCTTGTTTTGGAACCTTTCCAAAACATAGCAATTTCTGTGTCCTGATGGAACCATATTTAAAAAAAAAATAATTATATATATATATATATATATATATATATATATATATATATATATATATATATTTACACTATTTACATTGTTTGGACTGTTGTCCTCAACTTTATTGTCATATTCATGACGTTTCATTGTACGCTCTAGCCTTCTTCAGTTGATATATGGAATTTCAAATCAAAACCTTTAATTAGTCCATTGGAGTAGATTGTTCTCATTCCATGTGCCATGCCTTTTCATGGCCCATTGAATAAAAACATTGGTTGAAGTAATCCAAAAGTGACTTGACCCAAACACTTGTGAGTTCAATACCTTACTGCAGCAGAGGTTAACAAAAATTTGGAGAGTTGAGTTAAATGAAAATAACTGAAACTGTTATCCAGAAAAGACATGGTATGTGTAATTAGAACAATCTAACCCCATAGACTAAATAAATGGTTCAGTTTGAAATTTCAATATATATCACCTGATGTAGGTCAAAGCATACAAAAATTATGAATATGACAATAAAGATGAGGACAACAGTACAAAGAATATAAATAGTGTAAATACCTCATCTCCCATATATATATATATATATATATATATATAGTGATTTTCCAAGCGTAGCTTAGATGTGGCACAAGGCTGAAAATATGAGGCAACTAGTGAGGATCGAACTCACTACTCGGTTGTAATTGTTCTACTGAGACAAGCTTGCTAACCATTACACCGCCTATATATGAATAAAAAGAGACAAGAGGGAAAACTATTCTTAGCTGATGCATTTCATTTGCTGAGGGAACAAAATAAATCCTATATTGTCTTGATAAAGTAAAATCCCTCAGAGTACAAAATGTGTCAGCTAACAATAATTTTTTCTCTTGTCTTTTTTTATTTACTTTGTTCTTTTACAGATACACTCTATCTAAAAATAATTTACACACACACACACACACACACACACACACACACACACACACACACATACCACAAAATAATCCTGAGAACAAAATAAAATACAAATGAAGAAAAATCCAAAGATGGGAAGGAACGTAGGAATGGAAAGAAGCAAGAAAAATTGTCGTTATACAGTCAAAATAATCATATCCCATCCACCCAAAAAATAGGAAATAGGAGGAAGAAGAAAATTTTTTTTTTAGTCAGTACACTCCAAGCAAGAAAATAATGCCCTAAGTCACAATGGGCTACTTGGAGTGAAAGAGGAAACAAGAGATAGTGTGACCAGGAGGTGTGTGGACTGGACAATAGGCAAATGTATCTACTCCAATTGAGGAGATGGAAAAAAAATTAGTAAATAAAATTTCTGAGCTCAGACAGAGATGGTAGAAGTATAGTGTTGGAGTAGACTTTAGAAGGAACCAGAAATCGAGTCCTAAACAGGAAACAAGGGATAAACCTCTACTCCTGTTCAATGGAGCTGGGTGGAGTCTGAACCATATAATAGGCCAACCTATCTATTCCTATTTAGCAAAATGAATTATGAGAATTACCATTTTATGGTATATTTTTTATTGTCCAACAATACATGTTCCAACAGCCACACAAGATGGCAACTGATGAAATTTTTTCTCCTGGTGCTCCGACTATGTGAATTTAAGCATGCTACTAGATGACCATCTAGGTCTCACCAGTATGAAATAGTTAAATGCAACCACCACTTCTACTCCAACAGTTTCTTTTCTCACACTTCTTGCCTGTGGAACTGCCTTCTTTCATTTACTTGCTTCCCTGATAACTTCAAAAATTTAAATGCCATGTTAATCACCATCTTCTATGTTCTCAAGTCCTGTTCATCTTTTGTCCTTTCCTCAATCCTCACTATACTCAATCTTTTCTCTCACTTTCACTCACTGTAACCTGCATACATACTAGTAGCATACCCACCTTGACTGTGGGGAAATGATTTAAAAGAAAAATAAGGCATGCATGTATGTATGTGCATGTGAAAGTGAGTCTCCTTCAGATCTATGATTATTTAATTTTATTTCTAATGAAGAGTGTCCTATAATGTTTGCTTATTTGTTTTCTTTTTGTTCTTCTCTCTTTTCATACTTTTGTTATATGTTGTTTTAAATTTTAGAACTAGTGAGAAAAAAAGCATATAGATCATTAGACTATTTTTGGGTGTGTATCATGTAAACAAATTTTCAGTTTTGGCACTTGCAGACTTCAGTTCATGGAATCATTGAATGTTGAAATTTAGAAATTCTCTTGAGAAAAATGCGTTGGGTCAGTTTTAGATACATTGCTTTCTGAAGAATTTTTCTAATATTCATGTTCACACTTCAACACATCAGTTTTGTTAGTTATTTTTTTAATTGTATGCAAGGCAGTAAAGCCACTAAGACACAAGGGATTACTGGGTGTGAAAACAAAAACATTATTGAGGAGTGAGATCAATAAGAGTGTAATCAGGATGGAATATGTGATAACAAAATAGCAAAAGATGCCTTTCAAAAGTTAAACAAAGTATTAGGAAACAGGAAAATTTCTTGAGAAATAAAGAATAGAGTGCTAAACTGCTATGTAATATTAGTCTTTATATATTGCTGTGAATACTAAACAATTTCATTACAGATGAAGAAGAGACAAGGCAACAGAGATGTGCTTCTACAGAAGGATGCTGGGAATACCATAGATGGAGCATGTAAGCAGTAAGGAAGCTTTAAAGAAAATGGAAAACAAAAAGGAACCATACTTAGAATCAGAAAGAGAAAGTTGAAATTTTTAGGGCATATAATATGGAAAAAGGGCTTACAGAAATTGATACTCACAGGATATATTAGAATCAAGAGTAGCAGAGGGAAGCTAATTAACTTTTGTAAATGGGTGGCTGACAGGTACTTGTAGAGATAGTAAGGAGACTAAGAATAAAAAAGAGAGGAAGTTGTGGAGAGCCACAATTACTTATATCCTGATGGGACATGGCAGATAGAAGAAGAATGCATGGTTATTTCCTAGACTTTAAGAATGGTTTTAAACAAATTTAGAATATCCCATATGCATTTAAAGATCTTTATATGCCTGGATTTTGATCTGAAAATTTTCCACTCTTCCAAAACAAAGAAAAGAGTTCTATATTGCTATGTTATTGATTTTCTTATAATGGCTATATTATCTGTCTTCTTATAATGGCTATATTATCTGTTTTCTTATATGGCTATGTTATCTATCTACTTATATGGCAATGAATGCCAGACAATCCCCCATGCATGAGAAGAAAACTAGGAGTAGCAGAATTGTGGTTCTACAGAAGGATACTGAGAATTCTGTGGATGGAGCGATTAAGCAACAATGAAGTCTTAAAGAAAACAGCAACAGAAAGAATATTTCTGTTGATCAGGAAGAGATAGCTGAAATTCCTTGAACACATAATGAGGAAGGAGGGCTTAGAAAACTTAATCCTCTGATCAATACTGAAGGCAAGAGAGATCAGGGAAGTCAGTGAGCTGCTTACTTGATGAGCCTGTGTGAATGGATGGTGAAACAAGGAGGGAGACTTCGCAAGGTGAGAATAACTAAGGACGATGAGGGATAGGAAATTGGGGAGAGTCATGTTTGCCTATGTCCTGAAGGGATACCACACATAGAAGAAGAATAATTATATTAGGTTGGTCGGAAAGTCCTGACTTACTTAGGAAGTGGAAAGAAAGCAACAAAATTTTATGGCGAAACACCAACATTTATTCTTTAAAATAAAGTTCATTATTCTTGATGATCTTCTGCCAGCAACCAGCCAGCATCCAAATTTGTTCCAGGTAGCAGGCCACTGGCTATGAATAAAAAAAACTACAAACAAGCTTTCTTCATGTCGTCAAAAGTATTGAATCATTGGTCATGGAGGAAGTATGCCATTGTGAAAAATAGACCACCATCACTCGGAACAGCATTGGGACTGAATGGTAGATATGGAAGAATCTCAAAACTATCTATCTGCTTGAACTTCTCCTTAATCAACCTGGCAATGTGTGGCCTTGCATTGTCTTGCTGAAACAAAACCCAGCCTCAACTGACCAAAGCAGGATACACCTCCTTTAGTTTGTCATACACATGGTCGAGCTGCTGGCAGTACAGTTTAGCTTTAATTGTGTAACCATGTGGAACAAGCTCAAAATGCAGTTCTCATTGTATATGTCACCAGACAAATCAAGATTTGTTGTTTTCTTTCTACCTCCAAAGTGAGTCAGGACTTTCTGGTAACCAAGTAAATTGTAAACAATTTAAAAGCCATCAAGTAAACAATGAGAGTTGAAATGATTATCAAAACTTATATTTGTAAAGCTGAATA
>CAHIKZ030000272.1:705000-757500 GCA_903632075.3 Acanthosepion pharaonis
TTTTAATCATTGTTCTTAAAAAAGCAAGTTTATACAGTTGACAGTTTAGACATTTCTCAATAGATTGATGCCATGCATAACATCCATATGAAAGTTTTGATCTGATGAGACTATTTGAGAACATAAGATCTTAGGTTAATTTTTTTGAATCATTTCATCCTAAGTAAGGCAATAAAGCCACTAACACACAAAGGTTTAATGAGGGTGAGAGAATATGACGAAAAATATTAAGGAAAGAGAAAAATAAATGAAGAGGAATTAAGAAGACAGAAGATAACTGTTGTAACCTAGGGAAGGTTATTGAAAGGAATAATTAAACGAAGGTTGGTAATGAATGATAATACTTAGTACATGAACAACACATATAAGATTCACCATCGGCATGTAGAAGTAGTCATCAACTGCTAGAAGTGAGTTAAGTGAATTCCATAATGAATTTCCAACTGAAGACCAACATACGGTATTTACTACTGTATTTATGTGAATGGGGACAAAAGTAATGATTGACATTGTATTTAAGTTTTTGAAGATCAAAGTTGGGTAGAAAGCAAGAAAGCATAAGAGTTCCACAAGTTCTTTGGAATAAAATGAAGTGACTCGATAGTATAAAATAAATAAAAAATAAATAATATATTTTTATTTATTTTCTTTAGAGTGATGAGTGAGTCCTTAGGTATTTGTAGCAAAGTTTTCATTTATAAGGTGTATATTGGTAGCAGTCTGGAGAAATGTCTCTGTTAGTGGTAGTTTGAAGTCTAACCATAATAGGGATAGTAGTAATCTTAGAAATTGGTCAGTGTCAATCTCCTGTGTTTTTCTCAGCCCTAAGCATGGCAGAAATGTCATTAGCAGATGATTTCTTAACTGCTTTTTACTCATCGTCAGTTCTGGTATGACACAACACTTAACTCAATAGAGTCAGTTTTGAGAGCAGTATTCAGCACTTAGATAGACAAGTCACTGCAATAGTATTATCTTCCTTTTGATAGGCAATTACCTAGGACTTCTTATCCTGAATGGATCAGTCCATTCATGATACTAAGCAGGGTAACTGGCTCTTACCACAACAGTTTCCTTATATGGAAACAGGTAATATTACCATTACCATATGCAATATTTAAGCTTGCATTCAGATATTCCTTACTCATATAGAAACTCCATATATTAGAAAATCTCTAAATGCTTACGAAGAGATAGCATATGAAAATCATAATTGCAGACAAAATGGAATTTTTATCTTTAGCTCAGAAACACCCACTCGAAGAGAATTCAAATCTACTAAGAGGTGACATTCATAAGAGATTAGTCTAAGTCCGATCATATACTAATTAGCTGATCATTTTAGAGTTTATCGGAATAATCAGTATAGTGATGCATTTCTTTTGATAGTACTTACATACACATATATATGTATTTCTGGTAACATTCATCCAACTCTCCCACCTTGCTTACCATGATGTGAAGATGTCAGATTGCCTTGCAAAACATGAATAATTGCTATAATCAATTTAGCTAAGCCACCTATATTCAAATGTTCATTGCTGTAGATTTATACTCTAAGGAAGATAATAACAGAGATCATATAAAATTAAGACCACAAATGGGAATGTTACAGTCATGTCCACCCAATCTGACCAAAATAAAATCTCCACAGGTGACATAGGTTCATTCTGAAACGGTCATGTATGGACATAACACTGGAATTTCCCCCATTTCTACTAAATGTCTCTGCTAACTCCTAAACTTACTAAGCAGCACAGCTGGTTACTGTTCAGTGTATGAAGTTAATTTGGTGACATCTATACAAAATTACATCAGCATAGTCATTAGTAGAATTTTTATTTGAAATTTTCACTCCATAATGTTTGAATCTGAAATTTTCACTCTCTAATATTTGAATCTAAAATTTTCACTCCATAATGTTTTTGATCTGAAATTTTCACTCCATAATGTTTGGATCTGAAATTTTCACTCCATAATGTTTGGATCTGAAATTTTCACTCTCTAATGTTTGGATCTGAAATTTTCATTCATTAATGATTGGATATGAATATTAATGTTTGGATTTGTGGCTGATGTAACAGATAGCAACTCAGAAAAAAAATTATGTTAGTAGGTACACATGTTAGTGTCCCTGTTTTTTTATTTTCTTAAACGTTGCAATATCAACTGGTATAGAATTTCACTGTTTAAAGAAATGAAAAATTGGTATATCAATTCAAATATGTCTACCCATTAAAAGTAACACTCACGGTAATAAGAAATAATGTCAGACAACAAAAAGTAAATTTAAAATATACTGTGTTTACATTTTCGGTATAAAAATGAAGTTAGCAGATATAGATTTGAAAATATCCCAATGAGTAGGCAATTGAGCTTTGCTTTATCATTTCCCATGTCTAAATTGGTAACAGTATACTTTGGCTCTTGGAAAAAGGGGATGCAAGTCCCAATCCTGTCAGAAGGTATATTTTTCAATTTTAATGATTTCACCCCAAGCAAGGTGGAAATAATATTGGTATGCAGGGGATTACAGGGAGTGAAAATGAGAGAAAAGACTGACAATAAGGAGGATTTGTGGAAAAAAACCAAAGATGAATGGGATTCAAGAAGATAGAAGATGGCGATTGATGTTGCATTTAAATTTTTGACGATTGTAGTTATCAGGAAAGCAAGTAAAGAAAAGGGAGTTCCACAGGCAGGAAGTGTGAGAAAAGAAACTTGGAGTAGAAGTGGTAGTTGTATTTCTCTATTTCAACAGTAAATGAGTGGGACCTCGATGCCAATCTAGTCAGTCAAACAGTTATGTGACATACGTGATACACACTGAGGTGACCATGTATCTTTCAATACATGACTGACAAGGCAGATTTTTTTTTCCCTGCAGTAGATTGCCATTTCTTTCTGCAGTAGACCAGTTGCCATCCAAGGCTATAGAACTTGGTCTGTCCTGCTATGTACCCATAGCTGGGGGAAGAAGAACAGGATTCATACCTTTCCCAAGGATATTAGCATGAAAGTGAAGGTAATGGACTTGACTGGAATTCAAACTCGGCTCTCCAATTCCTCAATCCGAGTTGCTATCCATTACTCCACCATGCTAATCTAGTAGCATGCTTGAGTTCATGAAGTTGGGGGACCAGAACTTCTTAACCTAGGTCACCTTTTATGGCCACATCATATTGAAACACTGGTTCCTGTACGATCGCCAAAGTTAAGCAACATCAAGCGTGGTTAGTCCCTAGAGAGGAACTGGAAATACCAGGTGCTGTAAGCTTGAACATGCAGGTAGTGTATTGGATAATGGTTCAGAATTGTTAATTGGATATTTAAGTTCCAGTTTCAGTGTTCGTTATGTTCATTTACATGCAAATACCCTTCGGGAAAGGTATGGCTCTACCTCAGATGAAATACATTCCTTCATTCCACCAGGTCTAACCTTTATGGCTAGGACCCACCATGCCATTTAGATACATAGCAAACCACCCACATTCTCTCCATGTTTCATCAGTGACATGTAAATTCCACTTAAATAGCTTCTTCCCACAAATGACTGTTCTCTGCAACAGACTCCCAAAATGATGTTTCCTCGATCACTACGATCTTAACTTGTTCAAATCTAGAGTTAACCATTATCTTCCCCTCCTATTCATATAAACTACCGCTTGATGTAAACTTGAGTGGCCCCCAGGCCTTGTATAAGGTGATTCCTGCTGCAAAAAATAACCCCAAAACCCCTCAGCCTCCAACTAGGGGTTAATTAGTAAGATTTGTATCACTAAAACAATTAAATAAAGGTAACAATCATGCACAAGGTTGTCACAAGTCAATCTTTCTATTAGAAGGTTGGTAGTTCTCACATAAGTCTGATTCATACTCAACAGATCCTAGCTAGAAATATTTACCAACCTCCCCATGGGGTAGGATGTGGCACAAGGCCAAATTTAATGTGGGGCAATCCGAGCCCATTGGCTTGGCCAAAAAATTCTCGTAGAACACGCATAAACAGGATTGGGTTGGTCAACCTCCCTGAACGAGACTCTGCCCTTCGGTAGAGGCTTCCTCTCTGCCCAAAAGCAGAGAGTTCAACCGTCTAGTTGGAACAGATCCCAGCTAGTCTCTGTAGTCCATTAACTTACAGATACTTATAGGTAGTTACCACCTATAGTGTAGTCACTCATGGGGGTGACAGATTATTCCATTATATCATAATGTTTAGAGTGTCTGCAAATCTTTAAGTCAGAAATGAAGTCATTTGAACTTTTATTTATCTATCCACAATTTCTGGTGGCAAGCAGAAACATTACCCTTGCAAAGAGTACACGCATTAGGTTATAGACTTATTGATGTGTGTGTGTTCATACATGTAACATTGATATAGAATTAAGCCTGTTTGTGTAACCTGATATATATTCTTAGTACTAATGAAGTGTTCGTTAGTCCACTAATGATATAATACGACATCTGAATCAGGTTATACCTGATTGATAAATGACATAAATGGAAATTTAAAAAAAATTATCTTTTGATTTTAATGAAGTGGGATATGAGACAAAATGTCTGGCACCAGTGAGAAATGTGTATGTGGCAATCAGTACCATTCCAACAGAAAGAAAGAAATTTCAATCAATTATACAGCTATTAATTTGATTTTGTCATCACTCTTGTTTCAACTGATGACGGAGATACTCAATATGGCCATCTTTAATTACTTGTAATTTAAATTTTTTTTCTAATAGTAAAACACGCCAATTTCTGTTCTATATAAAACTCAAAATATTTTTATGACATTGTCAAAAGTATCAGTGCTTAAAATACTAGCATGGTATAAATTTGACTATTTTTACATTTTTCTCTCTGATACATACTAAATCACTTGAATAACAACACATCAGGTCATAATATATATATATATATATATATATATATAAATGGTCTGACGATTATGTCTAGCATGAAACAGACTGCCGCCTCTAAGTGTTGACTTCAATGTTCACTTTTATATTTACACATGCTCTATCTCTGATATTGAGCACTTTATCCCATAAATATAGCATTAAGAGTATATATATATATATATATATATATATATATATATATATATATATATATATATATATATATATAGTATATATATCAACACTTAGAGGCAACAGTCTATTTCATGCTAGATGCAATCATCATGCAACCAAGTGGCCTGACAATTGCATCTAGCATGAAACAGACTGTCGCCTCTAAGTGTTGACTTCAATGTTCACTTTTTATATTTACACATGCTCTATCTCTGATATTGAGCACTTTATCCCATAAATATAGCACACATTAAGATATATATATATATATATATATATATATATATATATATATATATATGTATATATATATATATATAAAAGTGAACATAGAAGTCTTTACTTAGAGGGCAACAGTCTGTTTCATGCTAGATGCAATCATCATGCAACCAAGTGGCCTGACAATTGCATCTAGCATGAAACAGACTGTCGCCTCTAAGTGTTGACTTCAATGTTCACTTTTATATTTACACATGCTCTATCTCTGATATTGAGCACTTTATCCCATAAATATAGCACACATTAAGAGTATATATATATATATATATATATATATATATATATATATATATATATATATATAAAGTATATAAATATTAAGGCAACAGTCTGTTTTCATGCTAGATGCAATCATCATGCAACCAAGTGGCCTGACAATTGCATCTAGCATGAAACAGACTGTCGCCTCTAAGTGTTGACTTCAATGTTCACTTTTATATTTACACATGCTCTATCTCTGATATTGAGCACTTTATCCCATAAATATAGCACACATTAAGAGTATATATATATATATATATATATATATATATATATATATATATATATATATATATATATATATATATATTATATATATATATAAATAAAAGAAAGAACAGTCAGATTTATAATCCAGAGTTCTTTAGGATTTATTTTTAAAAAATAGTGCTCGATACACAGTAGAGGATAATACTATAATTATTATTGAAAAAGTTGTATTCATCAAGACACAGAAACCAAAACCTAAATCTTAAACTAAACTTAAATATTTTAAGTTTTTGTTTCATTTTCAAGCAATGATTTTGCTTCATTTTCATCACAATTTTAAAATTTAAGATGTAGGTTTTGGTTTCAAAACATGGTAATTTCTGTGTCACGATGAATATATATTTTTAAGTAATATATATATATATATATATGACGTCATATATTAAGAAATGGACAAGGTCCGACAATTTATTTATTAAAGACTTTTTATGTTTAACGTTGTTATTTTATAGATACAAGTATTTAAGCAAATGCTCTGTTTATGATAAACAGTATTAAATAACATTTACCGGCCTGAATGTCCGAGAAATTTTCATACCTGTCAAAGAACGAATATTTTCTATGAAAATTTCTCGGACATTCAGGCCGGTAAATGTTATTTAATACTGTTTATCATAAACAGAGCATTTGCTTAAATACTTGTATCTATAAAATAACAACGTTAAACATAAAAAGTCTTTAATAAATATATATATATATATATATATATATGTATATAAATAAAAAAGAAAGAACAGTAAGATATAAAATCCGGTGTTCTTATAGATATTTTATTTTTACAAAATAGTGCTCAATGTAAATTTACAGAGCATTAATATTATAAATTAATTGATTTAAAATATGGTTATTTTCGCTACACAGTTCCAACCATGTTTCAAAAATAGAAGCTAAAAACCCCTAATTTTATTTTTGCAAATAAATTAAAAGCATTAGTTCCATTTCATCTTCAAGCGAATTTTGGAGTAACTTTTAAAATTTACCGGGTATATATATATATATATAAAATAAGAATGATAATAATAATATTAGTAATTAGGAAAAACCTTAAAAATCCATTGTCAGTAGAAAAATTTATTTCAGTGAATATAGGCATATTCATCTATCAGACCAATGACATTTTATGAAATGGAATTAATATACAAAGATAAAAAATAAGAAATAGAAAAATGAAGAATTAAAACATAAAAAAATACAAGATGAAACAATAGTAAAAATGAATTGATAATAATTGGTTGATTTATTTTTGCTATTCTTGTATCTTTTTTATTATTTCTTAATTTTTCTATTTCTTATTTTTTATATTTGTATATCGGTCTGTCTGAATATATTGATATAAAAATATAGTCGATTTGTTGAGATGAATATGCCTACATTCATCGAAATATAATTTGCTCTGTATTATACATTGGGCTCTCATATGGGCTAAATATCCTCTTTGGAATAATCCCTACCAATTACAATTTGATATTATATATATATATATATATATATATATATATATATATATATATATATGCCCCAAAATATATTGGTGAGATGGTGAAGAAATATTTTCTACGTGAGCCACTTGATAAAATTAGTATTTCAATGGCTAAATATGAAAATATTCATTTTTGGAAGTGGGCTAGGTTGAGAACTTTTCAGCACCACTATATATTTACACTATTTACATTGTTTGAACTGTTGTTCTGATCTTTATCATGATATTCACAATATTTTAACCATTGTGGATAAAAGTGTTGGTGGAAATAATCCAGTGGATAGCGACTCAGATTGAGAAATCCGAGAGCTGAGTTCACACTCCAGTCAGATCTATTACATTCATTTACGTGCTAATACCCTTGGGAAAGGTATGAATCCTCTTCTTCTCCCTGCCAGCTATGGGTAAATAGCAGGACAGATCAGGGTTCTATAGCCTTGGATGGCAACTGGTCTACTGCAAAAAGAAATGGCAACCTACTGTGGGAAAAAATCTGCCTTGTCAGTCATGTATTGAAAGATACTTGATCGCCTAGCATGTATCACACAGCACATAACTTACTGACTGACATTACGCAAAGAGTCTTGAGTTCAATACTTGGGCACAGCAGAGGTGAACAAAACTTGTAGAGTTGAGTTACTAAAAGGAAAATAACTGAAAATGAGATAATCCAGAAATGGCCTGGCACATGGAACTAGAACAATCTAGCCCTACGGACAAAATAAAGAGTTCTGTTTGAAATAAACACAGACAACTGTTTTAATAATAAAAAATGAATAAATTACATTATAAAATCACCTGCACACTATCAGTTACTCAGGTCCAATATGAGAGGGCAATTTAAAAACTAAAGATTATAAAGATAAATATTTACACTATTCACATTGTTTGGGCTGCTGCCCTTATCTTTATTGTCATATTCATGATGTTTCAGCTGTTGTTTCTGTGGCTTTCTTCAGGTGATATACATTAGAATATTACAAATAGTTGCAATAAATTATCTCAGAAATATAAACCACCACTATATCCATATATATCCGACAGCAAGGCCTTTGATCAGAAGGTTTTGAGGAGCATGGAACTACCTCTTAATTGCTAGTGTTCCCAAGTTCACCCTGACCCAAAGTGGTAGCACCTGCCAGGGTCCCAGCTATGGACAAATAGTTAACCCCCAAAAAGGGTTAAAACATTACGAAAGTATAAATATAGGTTTTAATACCAGCTATACTTTTTTGGAAAAATTTTTACCAGCAATACATTTTTTTTAAATATTACCAACAATATACTTTTTAAAAAAAAATATTACCAACAATAATAATCTTGTTGGCATTAAATAACCCATTGGGGTTGATATGCCATAAAACAAATCAAACCAAACCAAACTAAAATTGAGAAAATCTTTTAAATGATATTTTACTAAACAAAGAACCCATTTTTCCGTTGAACTCTGTGCCAAGCCCTGAAGAAAGGTCCACAACACTATCTAGTGAGTCATCAGAGATTCTTCCAAGTGAGATGACAAAGATCACCGATGATTTCCTTTGGCTTTCTCTTTCTATGAATCTCTGCAGGCAGATTCGTTCAGATATTGATAATGTTCTTCTACTTCTTGGATAGCATTCACATGTGAAAGCCCTTTGGGATTTTTAAGTCCAGAAGAAAAACAACACAACAAGTACAAGAGGAAGCCGATTTAAAGTTTTGTGGATTAAGATTAAATTTGATAGCACTGTAAAAAAAATAACGAGAGATGTTATTTAATATGAATTTAGTTAACTTAATATTATAGTTGCAATGAACTGTAAAATCATAAGGAAAAGATTTTTCTTTCAAGATTGTGTGAGACATGGGGCTTATGGAGTGTTTATTTTAGTTTTCATATTCACATCAATTGCTTCTGTGCCAAACAAAATCATAATTTATAAGCTGCAAGTGGGAGTGTCTGAGTGTTGGCCCTGAAAACTGGATTGCAATTACATATATAATTCAAAAATCAGTAATACCTATCTGATTACATAAAACAAGGAGAATTTAATTTTTTTCAAAGTGAGCAGAAAAAAGTTAACATTTTACCTTTAATATAAACATATTATAATGTTTCTGACTATTTAAATTTTGTCATTCTAAATAGATTTTGTCATTGTCAAAATTTCAAAATTTTTCCAGTCTTTAATTGTTTGTTATATAGAGTATACAAATACAATATCTATTAATAATTTGAGAGATTTATCTGAGTCTGATGAACGTTATGTATGCATACATTGAATTTGGTGGAAAGATAAGTCAATTGAAATGTATTAATTTATTGACAGTCACCATGTTGATACATATTCATTTATTCCAAGTACTTTCAACATTAACATATCATCATCAGGGTGTTGCTTTTCTCTAAGACAACTGAACACTACAATATCTGTCTTAGAAAAAAAGCAACACCCTGATGTTGACATTGTGCTAATGTCGAAGTATTCAGAATAAATGAATATGTATCAACACGGTAATTTTTCTCTCTTTTTATAATAACAACACTAAGAAGCTTGTCTGTGAATATGAAAGGATCCAACTGAAAATAAGTAGACAAACCTCTAAATTATTCAATGAAACATGTTTCAATGTAAACATGCTGACAAAATATACACAGTATATATATATATATATATATATGACTGGAAAAACATATCCAAAGATGCCCGTCTACTAGGGTGGCTAGCTAATCACTGTTGCAGATGCCTGCTCAGGGGCATTTTGTGCTTGTTCAACACCCACTAACCCCACCTGTGGTTTATACTGCAACTATATTGAGCAGACATTAGATACGGTTTCTGGGAGAGAGTGTGTTATCTAGAATGATTAACAGTCAAAACCGTATCAAACCCACAGTCACAATGACTTGTGACTTTGTTCTAGCACAAAAAAAGAGTCCCATCTATTCCGTTTCACTCACAAGGCATGCTATGATCTTCAGGCACTTTCCAAAAGTGCCAAATGCTGGGATCCCCACCCCCAAGACTGATAACATCAAGAAGTCACCTTCCTAACAAATCAACCAATGGTGATATTCAAACCCAGGTCTCATGGTCAGAAAATGAATGTTTTAATCAATCAGCCATATATATATATATATATATATATATATATATATATATATTTTTAAGCATTTCACCCCTAGCAAGGTGGAAAGCCACTAGTATGCAAGAGGTTATAGAGGAGGCAGGAATGATAGAGGAAAGGATGAGGAGAGAATAGTGGATAGATCAAGGCAACTGGAGATGTCGATTGACATTACATTTGAATAGTTGGAGATTATAGCTATCAGAGATAACAGGAATAGGGAAGGAAGTTCCACAGGCGAGAGGTGTGAGACATGAAGCTATTGGAGTAGAAGAGACGGCTACATTTAAAAGTTTCTACAGTGAAAGGGTGAGTGTAGGATGCCAGCCTCATAGTATGCGTGAATTCGCGAAGTCTTGGAACCAGCGAAAACAGCTCATCAGAGCAATTACCATGAAAGTATTTGTAAAAATGGCAGAGAGGGGCGACGGCGTGTCTGTGAGAGAGCGACTGCAGGCAAGATGCCAGATCAGGGCCAATTATATTGCATATCCGCCTCTGGATCTTATCAAGAACCCCGAGGCAAACAGAAGGGGCTCCACACCATATATGGCAGCAATACTCCATGTAAGGGTGAATGGTTGATTTGTAGATTTGAAGGATCGATTCCGGGGAGAGAAATTTCCTGGCGTGGCACAGGGAGCCAACTTTCTTTGCAGTGGATGAAGCAATTGACTCAATGTATTTGTTTCATCTCAGGTCAGTAGACAACGTGAGACTGAGCAGCTGCAGAGAGGCACTTTTGGGAAGTTGAGTGTCAGACATTCTAATGGGGGGCAGGGAAGGGTCTCTGTGGTGATTAATAAAGAGCAGTTTTGTTTTGGTGGTGTTAAAGTTAACCAGCCAATTACGGCCCCAGTTCACAACCGATTGGAGGTTCTTTTCAAGACGAATGGCCAGGTTGGTTTTGTCAATGACACTAGATTTGTTTTTGAAGCAGGAGTAAATTGTAGTGTCATCCGCTGAGATTCTCACCTGGGAGTCAATGGCGTCAGGAAGATCATTGATGAAGATAAGGAACAGAGTAGGACCTAGGATGGAGCCTTGGGGAACACCTGCGTTCATAGGATAGGAGCTGGAGGAGAATCCGTTGAGAACAACCTTCAATTCACGGTTTGACAGAAATGACTGTATTAAAGTCAAACAATCAACCTGTAATACCGTAACCCTGGAGTTTGCAAAGAAGGCTGGCATGCCAAACCTTATCAAATGCTTTGGAGATGTCTAGGGCCACAGCACAAGCTTCTCTGTTATATATAGGATTACTACAAATCTAAAATTTGTTACTTAGCTGCTTCAGAGTTTTATAGATGAACATTTATGTAATTGTTGGGTCCATTCAACAGGTGGTATCAGCAAATGCATGTCAATTTTCTTGTTTTCATTATTTTTATATTAAGTTAAAAAAACATAATCTATGTAATTTTTTTATTGGTCTTAGGTTGATTTTTTCTTCTTTGTGTGTGTGTGTGTGTGTGTGTGTGTGCAAATATATATATATATATATATATATATATATATATATATATATATATACACACACATATATATATACATATATACATATATACACATATATATATATATATAGAGAGAGAGAGAGAGATAGATAGATAGGTAGATAGATAGATAGATAGATAGATAGATATAGAGAGAATTCAATGGACAATGTATATTTTGTAAGTTTTTTTTTATTCAATTTTTCTCTTGTGCTTATAGCCTTCTTTCTTGGAGGCTAAGTGTGTGGAAGAATTATCTATTGTGTTTATTGTCCTGAGTGCTTTCAGTTATTACTTTAGCCATTTTCAAGAAGGTGAGGGTTACTTTGCTAATACATGTGTGTTGTTTCCCATACTGCGTTGTGTGAGCAGTGTCGTAATTTCATTCTTAGTAGAGTTTTTGTTTAGTTTCCAAACACAGCCAAAGAAACTTGATTGCATTTGAAAATAAAATGCCTTTTAGGGTGGTTCCATTGCTTCTTTTTTTTTAATCTCTTCAAATATTTTTTACAACTAGATATTCTTAACATGTCTGTGTTATCTGCAAGAATCACTACCCAAATATACAATATATATATATATATATATATATATATATATATATATATATATGTGTGTGTGTGTGTGTGTGTGTGTGCATTGTTCCCAGTGAAATTTGATTGAATTTCTGGTCATGCATAATGCACCTTTCACAAATGGAAATTCTGTCATTTTCCTTATTATAATGACTTTACCTGTCATGACATAAAGATACAGAGGGAAATATACGTTATGATTAGCTCGCTAACCACATTTTGGGATATTGATGGAATTGACTTTCATAGTCTTTAATACAGTTATTTGCAGATAGATAGACAGGCATGAGTAAACACACACAAATATATGCATACATATATATATATATATATATTATAGAATATGCCAGAATGAATTGTTATGCATAATTCAAAAACGTTTCATTTTTTTCCTCTTTCCATTTCATATGCAATATTCTTCTGTTATATTTCCATTTTATTTCTTTATATTTCTCCTGTTTCCATCTTGATAACTATTCATGCTCTATTCATAAATTGTCCCCCATCAATAGACATCTTGTAAGGAGCTCCACTATCAACCTCTCTTATCTCGTCTTTCTTAGGAGAGATACAGCAAATAATTATGTTGGAATATATTGTGGGCAGCATAAGCTATGGATAGAAATCGTTATTATTTTTATCCTATTATTTTCTTTTGTCTCCATATTGTCATTAAAGATTGCTTGTGAGATACCAGAAAGAAAAAAAAATTGACCTGGAAATGTTTTTTATTATTTTAAATGCTTTCAAACATGTTTCTTTTATCATCTGTAATTGCTCGAGGAAGCACAACTGTCGTATTACAACACTAAGTATGTTGGGTTCATCAACCATTCCAAGTGTCAGCACTTGTTCAAAGCCGGCTGCTCTCAAAATGCAGCTGTTTAACAAAGTTATTCCAGTAGAAATAAATAGCAGCAACAAAAAAAGGCTATCACATTTGGTAAGATTGTATTATACTTTCAAAATCTTCATTGAGAACCCACTTCTAGCCTAATTCAACATTTAACAAAGTTTCCTTTCTTCAACAAATACTTGTTTCATGTGACACATATCAAATCTTATTAAAAAATAATTTTAAATGACTTGACTTTTTTTAATCATATAAGCTAATATAAGGCAGTAAAACCTCTAAGCCACAAGGGGTTACTAAATGTGAAAAACTCAGAAAAAAAGAGAAATATTATTAAAAAGAGAGGACAGTAAAAGGAGATAATCAAAAAGACAGTAGATAATGATTGACATTACATTTAAATTTTTGAAGATTACAGTTAGCTGGAAAGCATGGAGCCAGATGAAAGCTCTACAGGCAAGAAGTGCCAGGAAAGAGACTTAACATAGAATTTATAGTTATATCTCACCAATTCAAGTATAAATTGATGAAACCTCTTTGTCTACAACTGTGCTTAAATTCTAGGTAACAAAGGAAAAGTTCATTTGAAGAGTTAACATGAAAGCATTTATAGAAAAGGCACAGAAAAGCTACATTACACCGGTAGGAGAGTGACTGAAACTGAGATGTCAGGTCAGGACCAATAATATTGTAGATTCATCTTTGGATTTTATCAAAAATCTCTAAATATATAGCAGGAGCACCAAATCATATCTGGGAGCAATATTCAAAGTATAGACTTATAAATATGTAAGATAGATACTGGCAATAAAAAATTGTCTAGCACAACAAAGTGAACCAATTTTCCTAGCTGGAGACTTACCAATTGATTCAATATACCCTTTCCATTTTCCGTTTCATAACAGCTAAAAACATTAGTCTGAGAAGGCAAGAGAGTAGAAAGTATAGTGATTTTATTATTATTATTATCATTATTATTATTATTAGTTTTAACCTGTGAAAATTTCATGGTTTTCTTATTTGATATTTCTGTCACTGAAAGTGGCTGAAGCCAAGAGCCAAGGCCAGAAAAAACAATTTAAGAATTTCTAAATACAGAAGGAGCACTGGAATTTAAAGTTTAAGTTTTCAATCAGATGATTGTGTTGGTGCATGAATTTGAGAGTTGTCCTATTGGTGAGGAACAAAATATATATTTATTATTAGTATAGAAATGATATATATATATATATATATATATATATATAGATAGATAGATAGATAGATAGATAGAGAGAGAGAGAGAGAGAGAGAGAGAAAGAAAGAATTAATATGAAAAAGTTTTTTTTTGCTTAACAGAGAAGTATTTCCGTCATGTTGACTTAGGAATTTTGTGGTTACATAGATATGTGACTACTCTTCGGAGTGGAGTTGGACTATTGACCATAAAAGACTGAAGTCAGCATGAAGTGAAAAAAAAAACTTTTTCATATTAAGTTTATTAACACTTTATCTCTACCTTCAATATTGAGCACTCTCCCACAAAGCCTGCTCACCTTAAATGTCTATCTTTCAGGAAACCACTGAAAAATCAGCAATTTTGGCTTCAAAAACTCTCTCGAACTACCACTATATATAAAATAAATATGTGTGTGTGTGTGTGTGTTTGTGTCTGACAATTCAAATTCGAGAACATAAAATATATTTTAAGAACATACTTGGAGACAATCAGTCAGTCAGTATTTGATTAAAAATAAAAGAAAAAGTATTGTAAATTTTTTAGGTATGCAACCTGAGTCGATTTAATGCTAACTAACCAATAAAAGTAAGATGTCTTTTGAAGTTATTTTTAACTTTGGGTTATTTATCATTAGAAGAATAAAGAATGAAATGCAATAAAGCATTTTTTGAAGGCAAAACCAAAATAGAAACAAAATTAGGTACTTTTGTGCTGACATTGAAACATTATTTACAATATATGTGCACACATGCATAGGCTGTCTGTTAAGACATCCAGTTTGTTTTTCTGTTTGAATTTTCAGAACTGAGTAGTTATCATTATTTGAATTATTTACATTCAGACTAATATCCTCATCTTTTTTGTTATTATCACCTGATCATCTTCTCACTGAATTGCTGGGATGAGGAGTTATTATTTACATTCAGACAAATATCTTTGTTATTATTATCAACTGACTGACTTCTGCGTGAATTTCTGGGATTAAAGAGTTATTGTTATTTACATTCAGACTAATATCCTCATCTTTGTTGTTATTATCACCTGATTGCCTTCTCTCTGAATTTCTGGGATGAGGATTTATCATTATTTACATTCAGACTAATATCCTCATCTTTGTCGTTATTATCACCTGATTGCCTTCTCTCTGAATTTCTGGGGTGAGGAGTTATCATTATTTACATTCAGGCTAATATCCTCATCTTTGTTGTTATTATCACCTGATTGCCTTCTCTCTGAATTTCTGGGATGAGGATTTATCATTATTTACATTCAGACTAATATCCTCATCTTTGTCGTTATTATCACCTGATTGCCTTCTCTCTGAATTTCTGGGGTGAGGAGTTATCATTATTTACATTCAGGCTAATATCCTCATCTTTGTTGTTATTATCACCTGATTGCCTTCTCTCTGAATTTCTGGGATGAGGAGTTATCATTATTTACATTCAGACTAATATCCTCATCTTTGTCGTTATTATCACCTGATTGCCTTCTCTCTGAATTTCTGGGGTGAGGAGTTATCATTATTTACATTCAGGCTAATATCCTCATCTTTGTTGTTATTATCACCTGATTGCCTTCTCTCTGAATTTCTGGGATGAGGAGTTATCATTATTTACATTCAGACTAATATCCTCATCTTTGTTGTTATTATCACCTGATTGCCTTCTCTCTGAATTTCTGGGGTGAGGAGTTATCATTATTTACATTCAGACTAATATCCTCATCTTTGTTGTTATTATCACCTGATTGCCTTCTCTCTGAATTTCTGGGATGAGGAGTTATCATTATTTACATTCAGACTAATATCCTCATCTTTGTTGTTATTATCACCTGATTGCCTTCTTACTGAATTTCTGCAATGAGGAGTTATCATTATTCACATTCAGACTAATATCCTCATCTTTGTCGTTATTATCACCTGATTGCCTTCTTACTGAATTTCTGCAATGAGGAGTTATCATTATTCACATTCAGACTAATATCCTCATCTTTGTTGTTATTATCACCTGATTGCCTTCTTACTGAATTTCTGGGATGAGGAGTTATCATTATTCACATTCAGACTAATATCCTCATCTTTGTTGTTATTATCACCTGATTGCCTTCTCACTGAATTTCTGCAATGAGGAGTTATCATTATTCACATTCAGACTAATATCCTCATCTTTGTTGTTATTATCACCTGATTGCCTTCTTACTGAATTTCTGGGATGAGGAGTTATCATTATTCACATTCAGACTAATATCCTCATCTTTGTTGTTATTATCACCTGATTGCCTTCTTACTGAATTTCTGCAATGAGGAGTTATCATTATTCACATTCAGACTAATATCCTCATCTTTGTTGTTATTATCACCTGATTGCCTTCTTACTGAATTTCTGCAATGAGGAGTTATCATTATTCACATTCAGACTAATATCCTCATCTTTGTTGTTATTATCACCTGATTGCCTTCTTACTGAATTTCTGGGATGAGGAGTTATCATTATTCACATTCAGACTAATATCCTCATCTTTGTTGTTATTATCACCTGATTGCCTTCTCACTGAATTTCTGCAATGAGGAGTTATCATTATTCACATTCAGACTAATATCCTCATCTTTGTTGTTATTACCACCTGATTGCCTTCTAACTGAATTTCTGCAATGAGGAGTTATCATTATTCACATTCAGACTAATATCCTCATCTTTGTTGTTATTATCACCTGATTGCCTTCTTACTGAATTTCTGGGATGAGGAGTTATCATTATTTACATTCAGACTAATATCCTCATCTTTGTTGTTATTATTACAATATTTTAGCCATCGTACCCTCCAAACATCATCAAATATTTGTTGTTCCTGGAATTTTGGATTGAACCTGACAGGGTTAGATTATTCTTGTTCTTCTGTTCATCTCAAGGGATACCTTGTCTAATTATTATTTAGTATTACTCAGTTATGATCACTGTGTATTTTTTGTTTGTTTTTGGTAAACATTTTTTTTTTATAATTCTCGATTTTTTTGTTGTTGAAATTATTCTTCATGTCTTTTATTCATCTTATTGAAATCCTTTCACTTGCATTATGCCACATGGAACTTCTGCATAAACTTACTTTTCTTTGGAAAGCCCACCATCAGAGATGTTGTTTTTTTGTGTCTCTCATGTCAATGACCTGATTCCATTCTTGACATATTCACAAGGAATTTTTTTATACACATACACAAAAAAAGAGTTTTAAGTTGAATTTTAAAAATGGGAATTATTATGCAGAACTTTTAAGAAGAAGAAGAAGAAGAAGAATCATCATCATTATCACCTCCTCCTCGTTTTTTATTTTTTTCTCAGTTATTACTTCTTAATGACTAGTAATAATAATAGTATGATAATATATATTATGATAATAATAATAATATTATAATAGTTATCATGAATGGATGAAAATCAAATATAATCCTCTTTTATAATGCCCATTAGCATGGAGTAGGTAGCTATGGTTAAATATAAAATAAATGAATGGCAGAACTGATCAACAAACAGATTTGACAAAGTTTGCAATAAATAATTACAGGAAAAAGAAAAGAACAGGCAAAAAATAATATAAAGCAAGCAAACAATATATGCAAGGTAAAAAGTTCATAAAATAAGAATTGGGTTTGACACACAAGAGCAAATTTGGATAAGTGAAAGTAGCGTTCTGACTTCAAGACAAGACAGACCAGGACTGAGTCAGATGAAACTGAGAACTAGCCTATTTTATTGGCTAAGAAAAAAATCCCAGCATGCACTTGTGTTTTTTACCTATAAATTGGGGAGAGAAAAATGTTTTGCAGTCATTTCCAGTACAAATTGGAATCAAGAATTACAAATCTCAAAATGTTGAGTAAGAGCCAGCCAACTATATTAAAAATTATCAACATTTTTGCCAACATCTGCTCAAATAGAATCAATTCTTAATAGTAACCAACATTTATAGTTTTGTCATTAACTCAGGAGATAGTCTTTCATGTACATTTCTTTTTTTTCTTTTATGTGCTGTGTCACTTCAGGATGTATGCAGTAATAGCTCTCCTTAACATCCTATCGTGTGTAGAACTAAGCAATGTTTGTCTCCTTATGATTCCTTCCAGTGCAAGTTCTGCTATTGATTTACACATACTCTTTATGCATCCATCTTTGTAAAGTAATTGGCCATGGTTAAGTGTATTGAGAAAATTGTTTGAAAACAATTGTTCAGAAAACATTTATTCAAATTGTAAATTGTTTGAATGAAAATTAATCGAAAGGATAATTATTCTAAATGATAATGTTTGAAAGACATATGTGGTCTTGCTTTGAGAGAATCAATGCTGATTTACCTAGAACTAATAACACCCTTGATGGATGGCATAGGGCCTTTTTGCAGCAAGTGTCATCCCATCATCCCACAGAAATTCTTAGATGCTTTTGAAAGAAAACAGGACTTGCAAGAAATTCCTATTGCAAAAGTAAGAGTATGTTGTCAAAATATCAAGAATCGCAAGAAATACAGCAATATAAATGGCAAACGTAAAAATTAGTGGCTTCCTTTAATGAGTACTCTTCACTAGTTGACTATTTGCATGCAGTATTATATAACTTAAGGTTATAAGTATTTTTGTCTTACTAAATTGTTTTATTAACTATATTTGTATTTTGAATAATTATCATTTGTGTATTTATTCTTTTAATTTTTACATTTTTATTGAAATAAAGAATTTTGTATTTCGAATAATTATCATTTAATAATAAGTAATAAGGCAAAAATTTCACAAAGAATTGTGTTCATACATAAAAGAGATGCAGTTAAATAATTATAGATTTCCAATAAGAAAGAAAAAATAGGGCACTGTGACCGAGAACTGTTGATTTTTATTGTTTAGAAAGAAATCCCATCATGCATCTGTAGAATTTGTCTATAAATCATTCGCAGAGAGATTGCAACCAACACACAAAATGAGAAAAGATGGATTGGAGAATTTAACACTCTTTAGTTATAGTGAAGGGAAGAGAGGTAGAAGGAAAAAGAAAAAGGATGTTCTAGCAGGCTTGTGCAAATGGAGAGTATGTCACTGCAAATTTGTTCATTTTTATTGATTTGAAAGAAATATCTATGGGTTATTTGCCTCGGGGTTTTTGACAAGATCTGTCTTTTTTACAAATACTTGAAATATCTGATGAGCTGCATTCCCAGACTTTGCTGGCATCCTGCTCTCACCCTTTCACTGTTGAAACTGTTAAATGTAGCTGCCTCTTCTACTCCAATAGCTTCATATCTCGCACTTCTCGCCTGTGGAACTCCCTTCCCTATTCCTGTTTCCCTGATAGCTATAACCTTCAACTTTTCAAATGTAATGTCAATTGACATCTCCAGTTGCCTTGATCTATCCACTATCCTTCTCCCCATCCTTTTCCCTTTCATTCCTACCTGCTCCCATTCCAAATCCTCTATAACCCCTTGGGTGCTAGTTGCTTTCCGTCTTGCTAAGGGTGAAATCGTACCACAGATGAACTTGCGTCGTCATTTGTACTCTGGAGGCACCCATCATCTGACAATCGATCACACAAGTTAACCTTTCCAGATAGGATAAAACAAGACACATTGATCCCTAAGGAAGATCTTTTAGGAGCTATGACGGATAGGGAAAACTGGTGTAGTGAGTTCAATCTCGGCTGAGGCCGCAGGATGATGATGATGATGATAATGATGAGGGGTGAAATGCTTAAAAAAAAAAATGCCGAAATCTAAAAATTATGTACAGAATTTTTAATTTTAATTTTTTTACGATAATAATGGTTTAATGATACAAGTCTTACTAATTAACACATAGCTGGGAGTAAAAGAGGTTAATTCATCCCAAGTGAATATAATGAACCTAACTGGAATTTGAATTCAGCTCTCTGATTAACAATTCTGAGCCATTATCCATTAAACCACTTGTATATCCAAGCTTACACCACCTAGTATTTCCAAGTAGTCACCCATGTAGATACTGATTAGGCTCGATGTTGCTTAACTTCAGTGATTGTATGGGAACTGGTGTTTCAGTTTGATGTGGCTGTAAGCTCCTAGTACTAAGAGCTGCATAGTATAAGTGGTTGTGGTGAACTATTATCACCTTTATAAAACCAAGCATAATCCGAACAAAGAGAAAATGCTATCTGTCCATAGTTCAATGAAAAGCATTTATATATGTTTTTTTCCTTATTTCTTTTATCAAATTAAAGCCTTTTGCTAATAACATGCACCAAATCAGAATTTGGAATAACAAAAAAAAAAGACTTATAAAATTGGAGAATGATTTGAAGTTCTTCACTTTTCATTGCAATGAATAAAGGCAATTTTGATTAATGAGAGCCAAAGTCATTGCAAACAACAGATTTCTAAGATGTTTCCTCTGGATATGGGAATCTTCTGACTGCATGAATTGACCAGTTCTGAACTCTTGAATAATCTATTCAAGGAACAATCGCTTAGAATTCTAAGAACATTTGATTTTGCCGCCAACTTGTTGAGACTGATAAATATTGCCTAAAGCTTTGTTAAAAAATGACAGAGATGCAAAACAACAATTTGGAAAAGATTCTTAGTGTACAAACAGTACCAGATTCTTCAATGAGGATGAGAAGCAGAAGAAGATGCAAATGCCAGAAACAGAGATTCTTGGATCTCCTTCTATCAAAGCTTATAATGAAGTGAATCGGTACAAAGTTTTCCAAATGAAAAATCCATTATTTGAAGTGAATCGGAATTTTCCTTGTCTCTCATTCATGATCTCAAACTTTATAATTCTGTCTTAACTATATTCCTAAGTTTGTTTTTAGAGCTCTCTGCTTTCCACTGCCCACATTTAAACTGTCTGTTTTGTGATGTCAACAACACTCATTACCACTTTTGTAATGCCAACAAATACTCATTGTCACTTTGTAATGATCGTTGTGGTGGGGACTTTATAATTGCAGATACAATATAGTACATTAGTGAACAATGCTGGTGTCAGACACCGAATAGCACTTGCATTAATAGTACTTGCTCAATAATACTCACTCAGAAAGTAACCACTGAATAGAGAAATAGTATAGTGAATAGAGTAGGGAATAGCAGTCCATATAGTATTAAAGGATAAATTAGAAATAGTGCTCTGAATAATAATAGAGGATAGACTAGAAATGCAGATCAATTAGACATCACACGACTTCCTACTTATGTGTTTCTCCCATGATCATGTGATCCACTTAATTCAATAATGGGATTGCCTGTGTTTGCTCACTGGTGATCTGCATTCAAACTCAAGTGTTGGCAGCGACAATATTCCTATATAACAATCTGATCAAAAAAATATCAGAACTGTTGCTATGGTAATGAAGTTAAAGCATGCAGAGTGAAACTGCATGATGCAGATTAATCTTGAACTCTGTCATGCTTACACTTACTAAGTTATGAGGTTCTCGCTCACTTCCGTTATTATTGCAGTGCTTGGAAGGAAAGTGTGTAGAGTGTGGTCGTCTCACCAAACCACAGAGGTTCCATTAGTGATCATCGCTTGTACAGCAGTTTTGGGGTATGGACCACATTCCCCACTTTCTATAACCACCATATTCCCCAGATCTTGCCTTTTGCAATTTTTTGCATGTTAAAAATCAAATCTCACAAGATTTCAAGACATCCAGGTAGTTGCTAGCTATCCCAAAGAAGGAGTTCCAGGAATGCTTCCACCAATGGAAATGACATTGGATAAAGTGTGTATCTTCCGGAGAGTACTACTTCAATACCTTTTCATCAGACATTAGATGCATAATTTATCTTTGATAACAGCAAAATGGTTATAATTTTAGATGACACTGTACACTTTGAACTTGAGATAAATATCTAGTCGGCTTCATCACCTTTTTCATTAGTTTTTCTATTATGCCTATAACAGGGTTTCAATTCACAAAATAAAAAAAAATCTATAATATTTAATCATGGCTAATAAAGAAACTTTTTAGTTGGTTGATTTTGTTTAGTAGCATATCAATACCTCTATGGATTATTTAATGCTGAAATCTAAATAATTTGTACAGTTTTATGGCATCAAGTAAATATATTTTGAATGCAATTGCATGCATTCAGCTACAGATAAAATATATTATTGGTAATTCTGGTATAAAATGTATTGCTGGTCCTTTTACTGTAAAATGTGTTGTTGGTAATTTTTCTATAAATATGTATTGTTGGTGAAATTTTATATAAAAATATATTGCTGCTATTTTTACTATAAAAATGTATTTTTATACTTTCATGGTTTTTTGTTTTTGTTTGAGGTTTCACTATTTGACCATAGCTGGGACCCTAACAGGTGCTACCACCCAGGGACATGGTGGACTTGAGAACAACAATAATTAAGAGGTGGTATCACGCTCCTCAAAATCTCACTTTCCTGATCAGGGGCCTTGCTGCTGAATGTAGTTTATCATCATACCCAGGACTCAATAAAGAACTCCTCACATTACTACTATGGGCATTGTCACACTGGTAGTGTCATAGGGTTTTCAAACACAGTATTTAAAATATTATAGATATCAATTTTTTACCAATTTTTTTTACCCATTTCATCCTAAGCAAGGCAATAAAACTACTAAGACACAAGGACTTATGGAGAGTGAAGGAAACTGAGAAAAACATTGTTGACAAGAAAAGACAATAAACGAACAGAATTCAGGAAGACTGATGATGATGATGATTGATATTGCATGTAAATTTCTGAAGGTTGTAGCTGACAGAAAAAGAAGGAGCCAAAAAAAAGGGTTTCACAGGCAAGAAGTGTGCTAGAAGAAATCAATAAAAATTTCTTATATTTGGCAAATATGATGAGATCTAGCTGTTAATCTAGAGCTATACTTAACTTCATGAAGTTGATTTATGAATGTTGGTTCAATTAATTTTTTACAGTTTATCTACCCTTTGTCGGTTACTTACAGCTGAAACATATTTCGCATTGGAGAAGGTTGCTTACAATATGCAGTGTTCTCAAATAGTCACCCATTTAAGTATTGGCTAGGGTTGACACTGCTTATGTTCAGTGATTGATAATTGCCATGATAATATTTATAGAAAAGCTCAAGCAGAAGGGGTATGTAAAAGATATGCAAAAATGATTGACATTTCATAACATTGCAGGTTTTTCTTTGAATTCTGTTAAGAATTTGTAGATATATAATCCTTCTTATATACAGCGTGGTGCAGATAGTAAATTTGTGAGTGATTACTTCCCTTAGTCACTTTAATAATTTATACCAATAAAATATTTATCAACACTTAGACATAATTAGTCCTTGAGCAAAGTGAACTGTTTATTAATCAGTTCCTTTACTCCTACATTTCTTAGATTGCAGTCATATTTGTTCAAGCCTTTCATGTGAGACACTCAGGTATCTTTGTCTATTAAGTGATTATCTTGGTTCTTGAAATAGGTTTTGTCGTTGCCATCACTAATCATTATTTTTCTGAGAGATATTTCTATTCCACTGTTATATTAAACACAAAGTTTCTAACATGAAAATATATTGAGCAATAAGGGATTTATATAGTAGCAAGACTAATCAATGAAACATAGACACTATTGAACATCTAAAAGATATAAAGAAAACAGAATGATTAAACGGTTCATTGGCCTGTATTTTAGTTGTGAATTATTTATGTCAGCTTTATTGAATCTCAATACATTGTTTCAAGGCTTTTATTTCATTGCATCTCACTATTAAGACATTTTAACAAATGCCATCATTTTTGTTGGCATGTGTACACTAGTAATAATAATAAATACTATGATATTAATCTCCAAATCTGAGACAGTACTTGGTAATTTGTTTGTTTTTGTTTCCATTTTCATAAAATTTTATCCAAGCACTAAAAAAAACCCCTGAAAATAATGGAAAGTCCGCTCTCTCTATTGTCATTATTATATGAAGAAAATGTATTTTCTAAGGAAGCTTATAATCCAGCATAAAGAGTTATTAATTATTGTTTTATTTTTATGGTTTATTTCAGGTCCTGGTTGTTCAGATGAAGCAGAACCTATTGCTGCAGTGAGCAAACATTTTAATATGATTATAGTTAGTTATAGTGCTGAAGCAGCAGCTTTGAACAATAGACAGAAATACCCTTTCTTCTTTAGAACAGTCCCACATATCAACTACTATCGGTAAGTATCCTGTTTTATCCTACTCTAAATAACAAACGGTATGGAAAATCAGATCTGAAGAAATTAACTCTTTGCAGCAAAGATGACATTTCCAAGACAGTTGGACTATTTTGATATCTACTGTATATACGCAACTACAGTGCAAGTTTTTATGATCAGTTTTTTTACACAAAAAATAGTTCCATCACACTATGCACAGATAATTTTTTGAGGAAGTTAAAAATCATGCATTTTTATTTTTATACACACTACATCCCATGATTCATAGTAAATTATACACAAAATATCATTGTACATGCTACAGGAAGAAATTATTTTTGATACAAAAAAGAAAATTCTTTTACTGGATATTTATTGACTAAAAGTCAAGGAAGTCTTGTTCTTCATTATCTTTACCAAATAACATATCCAACCTTCTGCTTGGACCTGATCAGTAATCCTGAAAAAAGGTTGTCATTGGACAGACAATACTTATTGAAATGAAGATGAATACAAATTTGAGATAAGAAAAAAATCTATTAAGTCTTCATTTACATAAGGTATTTATTGATTTTAAGTGGCATACATAGTGGATGTGCAAGATGTGCATTATGTAGCAACAAAAAAGATGAAACTTAGGCAGTGTGTGAGGCAGGCCCAGGATAAAAGAGCTACTGTAGTCAGACATGAATAAAAACAAAAGTACGGTACCTAAATATTTGTATCAGATATTTTACAGTAAGTGGTTTCTCTCACTATTTGGGGGTAGCTTTGTATAAAAAAATGTATGAAAACCATTAATCTGCTATAAAATATTTCCAGTACTGCAGTATTTGAATATGGTAGGCCTATTAGTATTGCTCAGATGTTAGGATAACATTATATACAAGCTATATGGAAAATCAGTTTTTTCACAAATAAATTCAAGTATTGCACTATAAAGGAAATAGGTGTATACACAAGTACATATGGTATGTAAATGAACCAAATGTCAGGGTTTTATTTTCCTTAGGAAGGTGAGGGTTAGAGGTTTTATTTTCCTTAGGAGGGTTAGGGGTTTTATTTTCTTTAAAGAGGTTAAAATGATGGCTTTATTTTCCTTATGAAGGTTAGGGTTAGGGTTTTATTTTCCTTAGAAAGGTTAGGGTTTTATTTTCCTTAGAAAGGTTAGGGTTTTATTTTCCTTGGGAGGGTTAGGGGTTTTGTTTTCCTTAAAGAGGTTAAAATGATGGCTTTATTTTCCTTATGAAGGTTAGGGTTAGGGTTTTATTTTCCTTAGAAAGGTTAGGGTTTTATTTTCCTTAGGGGGGTTAGGGGTTTTATTTTCCTTAAAGAGGTTAAAATGATGGCTTTATTTTCCTTACCAAGGTTAGGGTTAGGGTTTTATTTTCCTTAGAAAGGTTAGGGTTTTATTTTCCTTAGGAGGGTTAGGGGTTTTATTTTCCTTAAAGAGGTTAAAATGATGGCTTTATTTTCCTTATGAAGGTTAGGGTTAGGGTTTTATTTTCCTTAGAAAGGTTAGGGTTTTATTTTCCTTAGGAGGGTTAGGGATTTATTTTCCTTAGGAGAACCTGCTTTTCTTAGTATTTTTGAAATTAATGTCAGCTCAAGCCCCAGGGGATCATCTCCCAAGGCAGTAACTCAACTTCAGGAGGGGGCTAGAGTTATTACTCAATGCAAAAGGGGAAATAGTGAGGGGTCTTGAGCAATTTTTGTATGGAATTTTGTTAATTCCACATTAAACACCAACCTTGTGTCTCATTCTGTAGCAATGAGGGCACACTGATAAATAGAAATATTTTTCATGGGTACACATTTTTGAGTTGCCACCCCTGTTTTTTTATTTCCTTTAACAGTGAAATTAATAACAACTAGCCAAATGTCTTGAGAGAATAGTGGGTCTCAAACTCCCACCCAACATCAAGTGGAACTCTTGTATAAGACCAATCGCTAAAGCTGAAGGTAAAATGATCAGCTCCCTGTAACGCTCCAGTAAGTACCTGACTCCTCATGCTATCCTCTACCTTTATAAGACATAGATCAAGCCCAAAATGGAGTACTGTTACTATATTTGGATGGGAGCTGCCCAGTCCTTACTTTTTAGTCATGACAGAGTTCAAAAATGTCTCTGAGCCCTTTTTGGAGAAGAATTACTTTCTGACCTCCAACTTCTCTCTCACAGGTGGTATGTGTCAAGCCTCTTACTGCTCTATGACACAGATGCAACCTTATGGCCATGTGTAAGTGACTGAAGCCAAGCCACCAGATCAGGACCAATAATATTGCTGATTCTTCTTTGGATTTTATTGAAGAGCTCACGGTAAATAGCAGGGATACCAAACCATACCTGGCAGCAATATTCTAGCATGTGTGAATGGTAGACATGGATATCTAAGATAGATTCTGGAGAGAAAAATTGTCTTATATGACACAGGGAATTGACTTTCTTAGCAGCTGACCTAGCAATGGATTCAATATCATCCACTTCATGTCAGCTGAGAACATTAGCTCGAGATGCACAACAAATCCCTTTCCTGGAGATTAGCATCAGCCATGCTGATGCAAGGCAGAGAGGGTTTCCTAGATTATTAATAGAGAGAAGTTTAGTTTTGGAGGTGTTAAAATTAACAAGCCATCATTTGCCCCAGTTAACAATGGACTTTAGGTCATTTTTGACATTGGTCACCATTTTGACCTTGTTGGACTGATCAGCCTTACTATCAAGGCAGGACTAAATGATTGTGTCATTAGCGTAGTAGAGAGCTGACATCAATAACAGAGTAGAACTAAGGATGGAGCCCTGAGGGACATGAAATGATCTAGATCAGTGGCCCTTTCAGTATTAGTATGAATTGATCTAGATCAGTGGCCGTTCAGTGTTAGTATGAAACAATCTAGATCAGTGGCCGTTCAGGATAACTTTCATTTCACGATTTGACACGAAAGACAGGATCAGTTCAGAAATGTGTTTAGAGACATGAGAACTTTTCAGTTTGTGGAGAAGACCTGTATGCCAAACCCTGTCAAAGGCTTTCAAGATATTCAATTATAAATGGATGTAAATTATTGTTCCTTATGTACTTCTGTACAAGCAAAGGATATATTACAAGACATATTCTTTTTTAATCTGATCCTCCATTAAAAATATATCTCTTAGGAGATATCGGTGGTAAAAAGAAAATAAAACAAAGATATAATTTTGTGTTTTCAGATATTGATCTTTCTACTTGTTTAAAATTGTTCTGAGATCTGGAATTCAGGGAAAAAGAAAAAAAGAATTGGTAACTGGTAGCATAAAAGAAATGTTCATTTTTTAAATCATTTTTTTATTATTATTATTATTATTATTATTATTATTATTATTATTATTATAATTTTATTTCCTTTGATTTCTGCTGTATACTTGTTTCTTTCTGTATCCCAACCAGAAACCTAAGGTGAGAAATGGCATCTTGACATTTTCCACTGTGCATTAAATAAAACAAAACAAAGAAAACCCTAAGATCACACATTTTACATAGCCCTTTGTAAGTTGTGAGCTTTACTTCTGAGTACAATTTTTTGTATTTCTTTAAGGGTTGAGCTACCATGGATCCTTTCAGTGAGTCTATCAGAACCTTTTCCAATCAAACCGAGGGCTCCAACTACAACTGGAATTACTGATATCTCTATATTACACATTCTTGAGACTTTTAAAGCTATTTCATTATTTTGTTAATGCACACACATACACCCGCATATATATGCACAGCTTGAAAACAGGAATTTTGCAAGCCGAATTTAAATTCCAGTTGAGATTGTTACATTCACTTACATACAAATACCCTTGGGGAAGGTGTGGATCTATCTCTTCTCCCCCAGCTATGGGTAAATGACAGAACAAACTATGTACCATAGCCTTGAGTGGCAGCTAGTGTCAGAGAAGGACAACATTGAATTCAAAACCTCCAACTATGGGTAAATAGACTGGCTCTTCAGCCTTGGGTGGACACCAGTCTAGGAGTAGGACAACTCTGAATTCAAACAGCATATGTAGCCCTGGCAAAGCACATACTATGCAGCTAATGATACTAACAAGCAGAATTTTTTTTTCTCCTGATGATGGCCACGTTGGCTGAAACTAGTTGAGGAATCTAACTGAAATAATAAAAATGAAAAAGATATTAATATACAACCCAGTATATCTGAAGATTTTCATTTTTTAATATTTTTTATGGTTCAAAACACACACACACATACATACATACATACATATATATATATATATATATATATATATATATATATATATATATATATATACACACACACATACACACACACACACATAAGTTCTGGTTTATTCTAGTATCCTTCACAAATATGTTAAAGTTACCTAGCAGTTCAAACTGTTCTTGGTAACATGCTTTATCAAATGCTTTTGCATGATATATAAAACATAAACTTCCTGTATTTGTATTGCTTTTTCTGATATTATTCTGAGCATAAATATTATATTTCTTGTTCCAGTGTCTTTAACTTTTTTGTCCTATTTTCAGTCTGATTCTGCTGCATGCACTATTCACCATAATTTGGATTATAAGTTTTGATATATGGCTCATTAAGCTGATTGTCCCATAGAGTTCACATTCATTTACACTTGGCACCTGGTTTCTTAGGCGGTGCTATGAAAATGGATCTACTTAGGTTTTCTGGTTTATCACCACCAATGTATATTTCATTTATTATGCCTGTAATCTTGTAATGCTCCCAACATTCATTTATTATGCCTGTAATCATCTAATGCTCCCAACATCCCTATCATGATTCCATCTGATCCTGCCACTTTGTTTCGGTTTAATTTGTCCAATGCTGATTCCACTTCAGATTTTAATATTTCTGTGTATTGCAGGTGGTTCTCTTTCATTATGAAAGAGTTCTTCAGTGTATCTGTTTATCTCCAAAGTATTTTGTCTTTCTCTAATATCAGTGTTCCGTCCTTGGATTTTATGCATCCTGTTGATGAACATATAATTTCTTCTTTTTGTTAAACTTTTAATCATTTTCACCCCAAGCAAGGCATTAAAGACACTAAAATACAATGCAGTACAGACAAAATATGAATTATTATTTTCTTCTAATATTGACTATATTTGAACCCTTTTGGTTTATCATACCGCCTTGATGTTACCCTTACACTATTTGTCCTCTATTTAACTGTAATCATTTTCTGAACTAGCAAAATAAATATTTCTTGTAGTAAGAAAGCATTTTTAGCAAGTCTTGTCACTCTGTCTACATTCTGTGCAATGAATAATTTCCGATCCTCTGATTTCCTCTTTGTAATTTGGGTAGGTTTAAACTTCACATAATTTTTCTTGTAGATGTTTATGATGAAAATTCTGAACACCAACAATTTCTAAGTCACCTCAAGACAGACATAATTACTGTTCATTGTGAAGACAGTGAAAACCATTTTTAACTGACTTAGAGTTCAGATACTGGGAAACTTTTTTCTTTGAAAGTGAGCATCAATTTTTAATTCTTGGAAAAACTTTTATTTCCCATATATTTCTGTATATAAGACAACCTTTAAATCCTCAATATCACCCTTAAAAATTGGGGGCTGTCTTATACTACAATTCTAAAAAAGAAACCTTAAATTTTGAGAGATGTTTGTTGGTAAGCTAACCTTGGCCTCAGTGCAATAACCAATAACATACATGAAAAGATTCAAATTATCTAATAAACTGATAATAAAAGTAATAAAACCATTTCTATCTTATATATTACTGGCATAACTTCATAATAAATTGCCTATTTGAAGAATAATTCCATATCACTGAAATCAATTTGTATCCATGCAAGCTCAACTGAGAAAATGTAAACATCGAGTTATGAGTGTGTCTACAGCAATCTTTATCTTTCGCTAAACTTTCATGAAAGTGGAATGTACTATTATTGTACAGTAACATACTGTTATTAGTGGTGTTTTGTGATTGTTGATGAAGTATAAGTAAATGGTCATTAGTACACCAGGCTGTTTGTAACTGTTTAGATATAGTAAAAGAAGAGGAAGAAGAAGAATCAGTATTCACAAGAGGTCACATGATGAAACATAAACAAAACAATGGTTTTCCTTTTAGGAGATGTGTGTATTAAAAACATGATATAAAACTGATTTTGAGTTTCTAAAGGTACAGTAAGAACATTTCCAATAAAATCATCTTTATGTAATCAATAAACAGTATAGAACAAATTCATGAAAATTTGCTATATTTTTTGACACTTTATACATAGAAATATACAGTATTTATGCATTTTTTTTGTATTGCTTAGAACTGAATAAACATTTGTTCAGAGAATTTTTTTCTCCGTTGAATGAGAATGATTAGAAAATTAAAGAATTAGTTAATGAAGGTCATGTGGAATGTCTTCTTCTTCTGGGACTCAAGTTCACTTCAGACCTCAGGTGGAAATGGTCAGTTCCTTGTATCACTTCAGAAATCATGATTCCGCCTTCCATGTTTTATCTTTAGAAGAGTCAGATTAGATAATAAAAAAAGGAGTATTACTGCTATATCTGCACTGGAGTTGTTCAGTCTTCAAATTCCCAGCCTTCACAGAGTTCAAAAGCATTTACATACTAGGTATGAAATATTTATTATATTATTATTATTTGAAACCATTATCATACAGTTAACAAACTAAGACTTGGGGTTGACACATAAGAGTATATTTTGATAAGCAAACATAGTGCTCTGGCATCAAGACAAGAGAGACTGAGACTGAGTCAGATAAAACCAAGAACTGATCTATTTTATTAGCTAGGAAGAAATCCCAGCATGCATTTGTGTGCTTCTGCCTTTGAATTATGAAGGGGAAAGTGTTTTGCAGTCATTCCTATCCAAGATTTCCTTCTCTGTAAGTATGCAAGCTGCTTGATACATCAGCCACTCTAATTTTTTGTGGAGGTGGATGGGTCCTACGAACATATTTTATTTTTAGTTTGAATATTTTAGTTTTGTTTTTGGGTTCATCCCCTTCCAACACATTTCATGATTACATATTTTTAATTATTTTTGTAAGAAAAAAGGCAAAAAAAGGGACATTTGTAAATGATGAAATTTTTATATGATGGGTGTTTTCATAGGATCCCTGTGAATATGTGGTATTGTGGTATATGTGGTATTGTGGTATATGTTGGAGTGAATGGTGATGAAGGAATTCTTGTGGTGAATGAGTAAATTGTAATGAATGAATGGGTCATGAACCTGATTAGGGTAATTAGTGTAAACCAGCCTCACCCTACTTACCCTTAAACCATGTGCCAATTGTTATTTATTTAGCAATTAATATACATTGCTATCCAAGATTGGAACTGTGTCCCTAATAAAGATTACTGATCAGAATTTCTGTGTTAAATTGTTCCTTTCTCGGTAGTAGAGTGTCCAAGGGGAACAACCCATGAAAATTAACAAGCAGTAATTCTTCATTCTTCTATGATAATACATTTTGTGATAAAATGAAGGAAATAATATTATTTATAATAACAGACAGAATCTGTTAACATCTAATATGTTTGATTGATTGTTTTATGACTTATAAACACTTTGTTGGTCATTTAAAGACAAAATATATTTTTAAACTGTATAAGAATAATACTTTCTTTTTTTGTGATTGAATATTGTATTAACAGTTTTGTTGATAAATACAAATTATATAACAATTAAGTTTTTTTTTTCCAGATACAACTTGTATGAAAATAGATTGTAGTAAACTTTTCCTTAATAATAGGTGATAAGATTTTTCCATATATTAATCATACAGAAATGAATCGTAAACTTACTTTGTTTTCTAAAGAATTAATGGATTTGTTTTTAATCTTACTTTTTTATTACTTCAAACGTTATTTATTTTATTGTAAAAGCCAATCTTCTTTTCCGACTGCTTAATCTCACTTGGTTCAATATTTTTGAAAAATTAATTTAGGTTACCTTTGCTGTAGTACTTGGCTTGTGTTTGTTGGGATTTGCTACAGATAAACAATACATGTCCAATTGCATATGGTTCCTGATACTCTATGCACAATGATGGTTCTTCATTTCTGAACAGGCGTTGACAGGTGGTATGTTGGTATGTATGTGACTTATACAGAGTCTAACTAGAATCATGTCTTTACGGCTTTTTCATTTCCCTCGATACCAATAAGGCTCAGTATCCAGCAAAGGATAATATCATTATTTTTGGAAACATGGTTTACCTTAAAATATAAGAATTCTGTAATGGATGAGAATTTAGTGTAATGGATATAAGAACAGAATATGCGTGCAGAGTTCAATCTCTGTCCCAGATTATTGTATTCAATTTTACATTAAAAACTCTAAGGAGATACATCTCTTCTCCTATGGTGTTAAATAACACGATAAATTGTACTCTCGAGTTTTCTGAAGCAACCACTCTAAGAGAAGGAAAACCCTAAATTCCAAACTGTGGAGAGGGCAATGAAAAACTACTCCACTATCTTTCCTAAGAAGTTATGACTATTCAGGTTAAAGGAATCTAAGAGCTAGGATCGCTTATATCTTGAAGATAATATTCAACATAAATAGACCAGGCTTTCTAGCCTTGGTTGGCAGCCAGTTTATGAGTAGCACTGCTCTGAATACAAGACTGTGCAGAAAGTGATAGTAAAACATTCTTTTGTGATGCCAACAAATACTCGTCATCACTTTATATTGCTCGTTGTAGTAGAGACTTTGTAATCACAGATACAACTATAGTATGCCATTGAACAATACTGGTGTCAGATGTCTTTGAATAATCTCACACTTGCTTGATAATACTTGCTTGAATAGTAATCCATATAGCAATCCAAATAGAGAAATAGTATAGGGAATATAGTTGAGAATAGTGGTCCATATCGTAATAGAGGCTAGAATAGATATAGTGATCCTTTAGATGTCACACAACTTCCTACTTATGCATTTCCTCTATGGTCATGTGGTCCACTTAATTCAATAATGGGATCACCTGTGTTTGCTCACTGGTGATCTATGTTCAAACTCAAGTATCGGCAGCGACACTTTCTTTTTATATAACACATTCCAAGTTCAAACTCTGGCCTAGAAACTTTTATTAAAATAGATAATAATGATAATAATAATAGGTATTAACAAAAAAGGGTAACTGTGGAGAGCCACAATCATTTATTTTCTAACTGGACATAGCATTTAAAAATTCCAAGTTTAATTATTTTTATTATTGCACTTTAATTCGTTTTGTTTTGATAAGTTTTTGTTTATGTTACTTTTTATTGAATTATAGCATTTTAGCTGTTAAAGTGAACTAGAGGAAATTGCAATAAAGAAACTGATACATCTTTCATATATGACATCTTTATCAATTTGCCTATCATAACTGTCATGTCTAAGTAGGGCCTTCTTATCTGCTTGCCTTTAAGAAAACAGGTCGTTTCAGTAGTACATCTGACATTTTAAAACTTATATTTAGTTATGAGAATGAGATATATTATACATAAGGGAAATAAATTTAAGTGCACTGTGTTGTTGGGTTTAACAAATAGATGAGAACAAGTGCAGTCATACCTGCCATAAGAACAAATAATTACTCAAGCATTAAAAAATAAAATTACTTATTTACATGACTGAGAAACAAAATAGTGAACCCCAAACAAAAACACTATGAAAAGTATAAAAATTTGTTTTTATAGTAAAAATACCAGTAATATATTTTTATATAAAAAATCACCAATAATACCTATTTATAATAGAATTACCAACAATATATTTTATAACAAAATGAACAACAATACATTTTATCAGTAGTTGAATTCATGCAATTTCGGTATTAAATAACCAATGGAGGTGTCGATATGCTGCTAAACAAAATCAACCAACATGAAGGAACTCTTTTGTAATATTATTCCATATAATATCCTACAATTTCTTAAAGAAATCAGACTGTATTCTGAAATATAACTTCATCAAAACAACAACATAAAACTGCCTCTAGTAATTATGTCCACACAAACATGTATATGCACAAAAGCTGAGTATTATCTACCATCTATTCAACTGTGAAAGCAGAATAACATATAACCTATTTTTTTTATTTCAAAGCTCCCAAGAAATTTAAATTTCAGTATTAGATGACTCATAAGGAGTTGATATGCCGTAAAACAAACTAAACCAAACCAAACCAAACTGAGATCAAAACACAATGAAAGTATAAAATACATTTTTATATTAAGAATTCCAGCAATAGATTTTAATAATAAAAGAATAAATTACCAAGAAAATTAAATTTCAGCATTAAATGACCCATAAAGAGATGATATGCTGTTAAACAAACCAATCAATCAGTTACTGCCTCTAGTAATTATGCCCACACAAATATGTATAGGCACAAAAGCTGAGTATCATCTACCATGTATTCAACTGTGAAAGCAGAATAACATCATATTTTTATTACTTTCAAGCTCCCAAGAAAATTAAATTTTGGATTTAAATGACCCATAAAGAGATGATATGCTGTTAAACAAACAAAATGTTGTGGTAAACCCTCCTACAGTAAAATGAACTTTTCCTCCTCTCATAAATACAGACTGCGAGAGTCGGGTAAAGTGAACTGAGTGTGAAGTGGAGTAGAGTAGTAGATGCAGTGCTAATCTACTTATTACTAAAACTATTGTTTTGTATATATCTTCAATATACTTTTTCAACCTACCTTCGTCTTCTGTGCCTCTCTTTTTGGGCCCTAAACAGGCCACAACACAAACATCATTGAGAAATAAAAACACAAACGATCTCTTTATGGTTAAATTACTCAGCAGGATCAATCTCTACTACAAGAAAAAAAATTATCTTCTATTATTATTTTGGTACCTAGGCATATCGGCATCTGTGGAAATGGAAAATCTGATGTAGCAGCAAAGGAATCCTTAAAAATGAACATTTCAAATTTGAAAATCTCTTATCAAAGGAACTCTAAATGCATACAGTCTAAACAAGTGGCAAGAGTTATGAAACTCCAAACCAAACAATAAACTACAAAATTAAACCTGCTCTAGGAGAATGGTTTCATAATCTTAGATTTTCTCAGGAGGAAGACGTCATCCTATGAGGAATCAAACTAGGACACACCTATATCTCTCACTCATTTCTCTTAAAAAAATGAACATCCACCTGAATGCGCATCATATCAGGAGATATATATTGGAAAACATTCTGACTGCAGTAATGGTTTTATTACGTGACTAATGTTCTGACAGAGGACGGCAAGTGTGATGCTGACATCCAAAAACATATTGGGATGACCAAAGATGCATTCCAAAACCTAAGCAAAGTATTAAGAGACGGGAGGATTTCATTGGTAACAAAGAAAAGAGTACTGAACTTCTATGGGATATACGTCCTCTTTACAGCAGCAAATGTTGGACAGTCCCCTCAAAGATGAAGAAGAGACTTGAGGCAATGGAGGTATGGCTCTACAGAAGGATATCATGGCCTGAATATATGAGCAATGATGAGGTTTAGGAGAGGATGCATACAAGGAGGAAGCTTATATTTAACATCAGGAAGAAGCTGCTGAAATTTTTAGGACACATAATGAGAAGAGGAGGGCTTGGAGAATCTGATACTCACAGGGTGGATAGAGGGAAAGAGACACAAGGGAAAGCAATGCATAACATACCTAGCAAGCTTAAACAAGTGGATGACAGAAGTCTGGAGGACCTTTTCAAAAAGATAAAAGTAGAAACTACTTGAAGGAGAGTGATGAAACCCACACCCCAAAGGAATGTTTACAAGCCATATATTTATTTTTAAAAATTTGTTTTTGGCATTCAATAACTAGCAGAGTTGATATGACATTAAAACAAACAATCATAAAAATAAAAACAGCAAGGGGAAAGGTAGAATAATGTGGATGAAAGGTTTTATTTTATAGAAAGAAAACATATTAACTAAATGTAGAAGTGTTTCATGCCTTCTCTCTGACCCTGAAAAGAAAAGCTAGTGAATGTTAAAAAAGCCTGTTTTTGCTCACAAATTCAACATGTCATATTGCAAGACTCTGTGGAAACAGGGACAGCAATAACTGAGCAGAATTAATAAGATGTCACTGGACATGGGTTCAGCTGCTCATGTCCAGAGACATCTCATCTACTTGCATATTAATTAAATAATTAGTTTACTTTGAAATTCCCTGAAGGTTTCCTTGATCAACAAATGCCTGATGAAGGCCAGAGGGTACAATGGCTGAAAACATTGTGATAAATCAACAAAGATGAGGACAATAATCCAAGTGGAAATAATAACTCCTCATCTCAGAAATTAAAACAGAAAAAAATGTTGCTATATTTCAAAATTATCAACAGGTATATCAGGAGTGGATAACAGATGATTATTTACGTTTTCTTGCCTGAAAATCTATTCCTCTTTTGCATTATAAAAAAAAAGAACTGTTCCGTCTTTTATTTCTGTGGATTTAAATTTTTCCATTATTTTGTATTGTGCCTTTTTGAGTCCCTGTATTTTGCGAAGGTCCCAAATCACTTTTGGTCCAATTTGAAACTACAAGGCAAACTTCAAATTACAACATTTTTCCTCTTAGCCAACATAACATTCACCTGGATGTAAAACTGTCATAATTTTAGAGTACATGAAATAAAAAGATGATTGTTTTAACTTAAAGGGAAGAGAATTAATTAAATTGAGATGAGATGGGCTTTGTTCTGTTTTTACTCTCAAGTAAATCCATATCTTTAACTTGTATCTTACTTTCATGCAAACATAGTGTCTTCTGAAATGTCTGCATATAATTGGGTTCAGCTAGGTTCAGTCAGTCTAAGTTGGGAGTTGACTGTATTTATAAATTCAGTCTGACATTTCAGTTTAATCAAAAAATTGTTCTTCATATGAATGTCCCTAGATGAAAAGCAAACAGTATATGAAGTTTTGCACATACACAGCTATATATATATATATATATATATGTAATTTGTATATTCCTTTTCTTATGTATATAAAAGTTTTCTATTCTAGATACTTTTAAAAGAGCTTTTTAATATGCATAAAAAGTAACATTTTTTAATTTGGAGACTGTTTTATGCTTTGCAATTTTTCAAAATAGATGCTTATTTAATTTGTTCTTTTCATGTCAAAAAGAATGTGTAAGCATGGTGACAGATCAAAATAATTCTATACCATTTTTTTTTTTTGATAAACAGTTCAAATTCTGTTTACATTTAGACTGTTATCCTCACCTTTGTTGTTATCATCACAACGTTTTTGCTCTTGTGCCCTCTGGCCTTCATCAGGTCTCTATCAATCCACAATTACTATTTCACCAAATTCATGAATCAACACTTTAATCCACTAGCCTATTGTTCTTTATGACTATGAGTCTAATCCTTGGGCTTGGCATTGGGTACTTGAATTCAGTGGAAACAAGCAATAACTGAGCAGTACTAAAAATAATATCAAAACAAGATTTCCATAAACATTGGCAGTGTACTGAGGCTAGCCATATAGATTAAATAAAGATTTTAGTTCAGAATTCCCCTGATGAAGGCCAGAGGGCACAACAGCAAAACATTGTAATAATAACAACAAAGATGAGGACAATAATTCGAATATAAATGGTAATGGTAATATTAGTCATTTCCCTACAAGTAAACATTTAGTATTCATTGTTTGAGTGGCCATTACTGCTTTCAGTTGAGATGTATAAAATCTTTCTCTTAAAACAAATTTTGCTTTCAGGAGAGTTAGTTTCTCAAGTTCAGTAGCTGTTATTGTTCTTTCCAGTATTGATGAGGGTTTTCTTCCTAACTTTTGACAGCCTGTCCCATGCTTGAATGTAATCATCAGATCATGACCACTCAGTGTTGACCTCAGTGTCCACTCTTATAATTACACCTGCTCTACCTTGGATATTGAACACTTTTAATCCTAAATATAGCTTATCTTAAAACTATATTTCATAATATATATATGATATGAGATGAATAGTTTTATATATCCAGAACAGAAAAATTCAATTGTGATGCATTTCATCTATAAAGACTTCATTGGACTGGGTTTGCTTATCTACATATGCACATGAATGAGAGATGCTGGTAGTTTCAAAATATTTAAAATAATTTTTTGCAATCTAGCCAAATTCATCAATATTCTTTTCCTTTTTCATCATCTTTGTTTTTAAATATCCCACATTGTGATAACAGAAAGACTACCAATATATATATATATATATATATATATATAGGCAAACCCATGAAAACAGTAGTCATGGCCGGTCACTGTCTGCCTGGATTTTGTTTTTAAAAAGTAGCTCTGCTATTTCTTATGGCAACAAGCACTTTTTTGCTGTTCATCCTTTTCTAATATTCTAAATACTCTGAAATGCACTTTTTTGGCTTGAAGCTTTAGCTTCCTTACCATGAAAAGTGGTGTGTTAATAGTAGTGATGGGCTACTGTTTATGGAATTAGCTTTTCTCAATAGCGCTCAATCAAATGGACAAGAGCTTTTTATTAATATGGTCATCCACATACAGAAATATATATATATATATATATATATATATATATATATATATATATATATATATATATATACATACATATAGTGTAATTATATGTAATAATATATATATATTTCAGTGAATACAACAGACAAGGTGCTTTGTTTTTTTTTTATACTATTTCTCATGTGATCTAATAATTTTTTTTTTTTTGGATGATAAATTATATAAAACTGTCTAGTTCAAGAACAATTAGACGGTTTTATATAATTTATCATCAAAAAAGAAAGAAAATATTAGATGACATGAGAAATTGTATAAAAAAGTAAATCAAAGCACCTTGTCTGTCGTATTCAATGTAATGTGGCATGAAAGAAGGATTGCTGCCTAAATACACAAATTTTACACACACACGCACACACACATGCACACACACACACATATATATATATGTATATATGTGTATGTATGTATGTATATATGTATGTATATATATGTATGTATGTATATATATATATATATATATATATATATATATATATATATATATGTTTATATAATATATTATATATGTATATATATATATATAATATATATATAGTATATTATATATATAATATATATATAATATATACATATATAATATACTATATATAGTATATTGTATATATAATACATATATAGTATATATATATATAAAAATGTATATATATATATTATATATATAATATATTATATATAATATTATATATGTATAATATAGTATATATTATATATATATATATATATATGTATAATATATTATATATATTATTCCAATTTAATATATAATAACACATTAAATTTACCACTTACAATAATTTTTCTTACTATATTTTACTAAAGTGCTGATTGTTTATAACAGTCAAAATTCTCTACCTACAGGCACCAGATGATGACTCACCTGAGTAGAAATCTCAGGCATGCCAATTATATATATTTTGGAAATTTTACAGAACCTACTTTTGTGAAAGTCATTCACAATTTAGAAAAAAAGATAGTCAAACTTAATACGCATAAAATGTCTATACTTTTAATGTTTAAATTAACAAGAGCTGCTTAACGACACCATATATGTAAATTTGTACATACAGTTTTCTTAAATAATATTAAATATATATTTCTTATATATGTAAAGAAAGATAATCAGATATTGATTCAAACAGCTTGATATACAGAATTGGATTTCGTGGATGTACTAATAACAGTCACAAAATATGAATTCAAGACATCTGTACAAATTAATCTGACATTCCCTGGACATCAAAACTACAAGTCCGACAGCCTGAATAATACAAAGCAAAAGGTATTGTTCGCTGTTTACCGTACTGAGAAAAACAAATCTGTAGGCACCTGGAACATTACAAGGAATAAACCATGAAAGATAGACTTCAAAGAACCTGTGACCCTTAGAAAATTGAAAACACCTGGCCATATCCAGCCACATCATGACAGATCAGAGGTGTATTATCACAGATCCAGATAATATGCACAACTATACAACATTAGGACAGTATTCAAAGGTGGTCCTCACTTACACATATTCTTCTTTTATGGGCCATGTCCCTTCAGGACGTGGACAGTCATGACTCCACACTTTCCTATCCTTTCTAGTACTTAGCAATGTTTGTCCTTTTACTATCCCTCCCAATGCCTGTTCTGCCATCCATTTACACAAGCTTGTTAGGTAAGCAATCATAGCTCTCCACAATTTCCTATTCTATCCTTTGCAAATTTAAGTAATCCTTGTTTTCTTACTATCCTTTCCAGTCCCTGTTTTGTCATCCATTTACAATAGTCCATTAAGTAGGTGATCATGGCTCTCCACAACTTCCTATCCTATCCTTTGTAATGTTTGTCTTCTTACTATCCTTCCCAGTCTCTGTTCTACCATCCATTTACACAAGGTTGTTAGGTGACCGTGGTTCTCCACATCTTCCTATCCTTTGTAAATTTAAGCAATGTTTGTTTCCTTACTATCTTTCCTAGTTTGTTCTGCCATCGATTTACACATGCTCATTTGATAGATGAACATGGCTCTCCACAATTTCCTATCCTATCCTTTGTAATGTTTGTCTTATTATACTTCCTAATCTCTATTCTGCCATCAATTTACACAGGCTTGTTATATAGCTGATAATAGCTCTCCACAACTTCCTATCCTTTGTAATGTTTGTTTTCTTACAATCCCACCCAGTCCTGATTATACCATCCATTTACACAAACATGATGTTTCCCTTTGCTTCTCTTGCCTTCAATATGCCATAACAGTGGAAGAATGTTGCAAGAACCCATTGATGCGAAGATATGAAGTGTATTAAAAGACTTGATGATATTCCACAACACACACCTGAGTTAAACAAACTGTCAAAGGTCAGCTCTAACACAAATAAAGCCCACAAATGTAAAATGTCTCTACAATATGGCATTAAAGAATATAATTGCAACAGTACTAGAGAGATACAATGGTATCAGACATCTCAGCTTCAGTCACTTGCCCATCACCATAACATAGCTTCCCTCTACCTTTCCTATAAATATTTTCATGGTAATTGATCTGATGAGTATTTCTCTTTAAGGATTGTGTCTATGTGTGTGGAGGGTTATTATTAACACTATTTTGTTTAGTTTCTTTATATATGAACTGTATTCATTGTAAATATTCATTGGAGTTTCATTTTTAAATGTTGTTATTTTTTTACCTCCCTCACAGACAAATTGTACATATGGGAACTAGTTAGGACTATATAGTGACTTTAAATATAAGAATGGTAAGTAAGAATGTGTTGCTTTGGTGTAAAGAATACTGTAGTTTGTAATTCTGACTAGCCAAGTTTAAGATGAGACAAATTGTACATATGCGAACTAGTTAGGACTATATAGAGACTTTAAATATTATAGTGGCTGTAGAAAGAATGGTAAGTAAGAATGTGTTGTTTTGGTGTAAGGAATACTGTGGTTTGTAATTCTGACTAGCCAAGTTTAAGATGAGACATATTGTATATATGGGAACTAGTTAGGACTATATAGTTACTTTAAATATTTTAGTGGCTGTAGTAAGAATGATAAGAAAGAATCTGTCATTTTGGTGTAAGGAATATTGTGGTATGTTTGAGTCAGTAACTGTGGCTAGCTAAGTTTAAGATAAGAAAGACTGAAGACCAGCCTTCCCCTATCCACCCACTTTTGACCTTGTGTCACATTTTTGTAGTTTTATGTAAAATAAATATTGCTTTCTTCTTTGGTACATTGATGTTACGAATTTAAGTGTAATGCTAGAATGCAATGATGGATACACAATGTGATTGGCCCTCATCTGGCATTTCATTTACAGTCACTCTCTCACAGACGTGCTGTTGCTTCCCTCTGACCTTTCTACAAATACTTTCATGGCAATTGCTCTGACAAGCTACTTTCATTGGTTCCCAAGCTGCATGAATTTAAACGTGCTACTAGGTTGGCATCTCAGTCCCACCCTTTCACTGTCAAAACAGTAACCATCGCTTCTACTCAAATATCTTCATGTCTCACACTTCCTGTCTGTGGAACTCCCTCCCTCTTACTTGCTTCCCCAATAGCTATAATCTCCAAATATTCAAATGCAAAGTCAATCAACATCTCTAGATGCCTTGATCTATTCCCCATCCTTCTCTTCATCCTTTCCTCTATCATGCCTCTTGCTTCAACTCTCTGTAACTCCTTGTGTGCTAGTGGTACTCCCACCTTGCTTGGGGTGAAATGCTTAAAAAAAAAAAAAAAAATGGTATTGTGGTATAATGGATATCAACTCAGAATGAGAAACTGGAGAGCTAATTTTGAATTCCAGTTGAGTTTGTCACATTTACCTACACGCAAATACTCTTGGGAAAATTATGAATCTCTCTCTTGACTGTATTTATCTCTTCTCCCTTGAGCTATGAAATGAAAAAAATGGCAACTAACTATGAGAAAATCTTCTACCTAGCTAATAATAAACTGGGAGAGACATGATCACCCAAAGGTGTATAATGTATGGCATTTAACTGACTGACTAGATTGGCAGCTAGGTCTCATAATTTTACACAGGAAATTGTTAAACGTAACCGTAAGTTCTATGCTAACAGTTTCTTCTCTTGCACTTCTTGCTTGTGAAACTTCCTTCCAGATGCTTACTTTCCAGTCAACTTTGATACTTAAAAATTGAAATGCAATATCAGGTGTTATCTTCTGTTTTCTTAATTCCTTTTCTTTTATTGTTCTCTCGTCTTAATAATGTTTTTCTTCTTCTGATATTCTTCCATGCTCAGTAACCCCCTGCATCTAAGTGACTTTATTGTATTACTTGGGCTGAAATGATTAAAAAAATTGTTTTATGTTTAAAAAAGAATAATGTTACAATTTGGCTTTTCATTCTTTTGTTAAAGATGGTACAGAGTTGAAGTGTTTTAAAATTATTTGAGCGCGGTATTTATAGCAAATTATATTACTGTGTTAAAGTCATTCACTTCATGATAAAAACAAACATTAAATGAACTTTGTATTCATTTGAGATCAAAGGATAAATTAAGATGAAATAACTTCTGTTTTTAAACCAATCTACTTGGAAGTGATGCAATGAAACTCATGCACACTCTAACACTAGATTTCATTTTGTATAATGCACATGTTCGTAATCAAATTTCGCACCTAAAAAAGTAGTGCACCAAAAAGTTCATTTTTGGTGGCGCCAAAAGCAAGCAGGTATCCTGTTACCATGGCAACAGAAATTTCTGAGAATGAAATAAGTCACGAATTTTCAGAATTGGAAGATTTCCATAAAAGTGAATTTATCTACGCAATTGAATTATCCTAGTTATGAGATTTTTTTTTCCCTTTTGTAATCTAAATTTTGTAATTTTTTCCATTTGTTGTGTTTCGCTTGTTTCTTTTTTTTTTTCATAAACTTCAGCTGAAAAATTAGGTTGTGCATTCTTCTTTTATGTGCTATATACCTTCGGGACATTGGCAGTCACAGCTCTCCATAACTTCCTATCCCTTCTAGCACTAAGCAATGTTTGTTGTTTTACTTTCTCTCCAAGTTCATGTTCTGCCATCCATTTACAATTTCCTTTTGTCGTCAATGTGTTTTGTGTGTATCATATTCTCCAAGCCTTCTTTTCTTATTATGCATCCTAGAACTTCAGCTATCTTTAATTTTAAGGATATATGTCCTTTTTGTTTCCATTTTTCTTTAAAACTTCCTTTTGTTCACATGTTCCATCTATGATATACTCAGCCTCAATTCTGTAGAACGACAAGTCTCCTCTTTATCAGAAATTGTTCAGCATTCAATTTCATATAGGAGGATTGATGTTATGTAGCAGTTCAGCACTCTTTTCTTTGTTTCTGTTGTATAAAGTCTCTTCTTTACCTGTGAAGAAACTGTCCAGCATTCAATGCCATGTAGGAAAAATTGACATTAAGTAGTAGGCTATCACTCTTTTCTTTGTTTCTATTGTCGCAAGTCTCTTCCTTATCTGTGAAAAAATTGTCCATCATTCACAGGAGGACTGATATTAAATAGCAATTCAGCAGTCTATTCTTTGTTTTTATTGTTTCAAGTCTACTCTTTATCTGTGAAGAAATTGTCCAACATTCACTTCCATATAGCAGGATTGATACTATATAGCAGTTTAGCAGTCTTTTCTTTGTTTCTGTTGTCTCAAGTCACTTCCTTATCTGTGAAGTAATTATCTAGCATTCAATGCCATTTAGCAGGATTGATATTACATTTCAGTTTAGTACACTTTAAAAAAAATCTAAGAATCATTTCAAAATTATTATTCACTTTGCGACTGACTGGCAGCTGACAGCTTTTCTTTTTTGTTTTCCATCATGTATTCAAAGAACAGAATATCTCTTTGTATCACTTTCTTTTTATTGTGTTTGTATCACCAATTTTTCCAGAGATATATTTTGCACTAGCAGTAGAGCCCGGCGTTGCCCGGGGATGTAACAGTAAGAGATAGATCAAGTATCGACCATCATGAAGACTGAAAAATAAAATTGACAAAGATTATTGTTTAAGGTTGACATATACGCATGTCTTAATTACTTTTTTTTTTGTTTGTTTTTTTTTTGTTTTTTTACGAATTGGTCAAACCCAAACTCAAAGAAAAACATTGTTTTCAATCGTTATGAGTCTATCGATTGAATAGAATTTTATTATAAACGATTGTCTTGTAAATGGAATTTTTAAAGCATTCTGAATGTAAAAATAAAGAAAAAAGTGTGCAAGACAATAAGAAACACTACCTGCCAAAAAATAACTTTTTTTTGGCAGGTAGTGTTTTGTTGAAATCGGTTGAAAAATGTAGGAAATCCGATCCCATATGTAAACAAACACACACACATACACAAACAACCTGGGTTTTATAATAAGTATAACTCAATATGAGTTGTCCCCCTTTCATTCTGGCGACAGAATCGTGTTTCCAAATTGATTTTGAGCAAAAAAAGTTGCGTTTTTTTTCCAATTTTTGGCACTGTCAGAACCACCGCAATGTAATTTTACGCAGTCCTGTGAAAAATGTAGGAAATCCGATCCAATATATAAATGTACAGACACACACACACACACACACACACAATCTGTGTTTTAAAAGAAAAAGTAAGATTATTTTTTCTGAGAATTAAATACTAATTTAGTCTAAATAATCCATCCCTTTGGTTATATCTCTCGATGTCAACTCATGTCATTCTTACATGTTTTATCTGTTCGTAATTTGTGCTGTGAATCCTATGGACTAAACATGTGAAAGGAGAAAGCTTCAAAGAAAATGGAAACAAAAAAAAGACACTTTATTGTTACAATCAGAAACAGACAATGAAATTTTTCTATTGGGTTTCTTGTTCCTTCTAAGGTCTACTTCCATATTTCTAACATTGCCAACTGAATTCTGAAATTTTATACACTAGTTAAATCTTGACCTCTTCAAGCCTAGAGTTAGCTTCACTTCTTGTCCTGCCTGATGGTAATACATACCACACAGTAAACCTCTAACTTGAGTGACTCTTGTAGCCTTGTATTTTGTGAACATTAATATTTTTTTTAAATCCAAAAGAAAGATTCTTACAATCTAAAAATATGAATAAGAAAAAATATGATAAAAGAATAATACTTTCAAAATGGATTATTACCAACTAAAATGTCAGAAATATTCTTAAGATTAGCATAATAATCAGAAGGTTATTCAAAGAAAAGACTGAAATATTATTTAATAGATCAGTTATGCATAACTAACTGGTTGTATATTGTGCATCAAATCTATTGTTGTTGCTTTTTTATTTTTTTTGTTTAATTATTTCACGGCAAGCAAGGCAATAATCCACTAAGATGCAAGAGGTGATAGAGAATAAGAGAAAAATATGCTGTTAAGGAGAGAGAACAAAAAAAGAACAAAAATTAAGAAGTGTAGGTAACAATTGATATTGCATTTCGATTTTTAAACAGGGAGACAAGAAGCCGGAAGAAAATTCCACAAGCAAGATGTGCGATAGTAGAAACTGTCTGCATAGACCTTAGGGTTAAATCTAGCCATTTCAACTGTAAAATGATGTAAGTTTGCTGCCAATCTAGTACTGCGCTTAAATTCATAAAGTCTAGGTGCCATAAAAAAAATTCATCAGAACAATTGCAATGAAATTGTTTACAAAAAAGGGCACAAGGAAGCTACATTAGGGCAATGGGAAAATCACTGAAGTCGAATTGCCAAGTCAGGACCAATAACATTGCAGATTCTTCTTTGGATTTTTTCAAGAATAAAATATCTTAAAATATTTAAGATATTTTATTATTATTAAAATAAACAATATTTCTTGTGACTCACTTGTGTTATACTTTGAATTTCGATATGTTATAAAAGTAAAGACTTTCTTTTTCTTTATATGTCTGTACATCAACCAAAATCTGTGGTATCATGACTACGTGATGTAATGGACAAAATTATTATGTAACAATGATGCTGAGAATTTGATGGGTGGAGAGTGTAAGCCACAAGTTTTAAGTAAAATATAAACAAAATGAACACTTAGAATCAGAAAGAAACAGATGAAAGCAGACGAATGATTGGGAGGGATAATAAGGAGACAAACTATACTTAGAGCTACAATGGATAGAATAGGAAGGTGTGGAGAGCCATGATCCTCTACCTAACAAGTTTGTGTAATTGGATGGCAGAACAAGGATTGAGAGGAATAGTAAGGAGACAAACATTACTTAGAGCTACAATGGATAAAATAGGAAGCTGTGGAGAGCCATGATCATCTACCTAACAAGTTTGTATAATTGGATGGCAGAATAGGGATTGGGAGGGATATTAATGAGATAATAATTGCTTAGAGCTACAAAGGATAAATAGGAAGTTGTGGATAGCCATGATCATATACCGAATGACCTTGTATAAATGGATGACTGAACAGGGATTGGGAGGTATAGTAAGGAGACAAAAATTTACTTAGAGCTACAAAAGATAGGAAAGGAAGTTGTGGAGGCCCATAATTAACTACTTAACAGTCTTATGTAAATGGATGGCAGGACAAGGATTGAGAAGAATATTAAAGAGACAAACATTACTTAGAGCTACAATGGACAGTATAGGAAGTTGTGGAGAACCATGATCATCTACCTAACAAGTTTGTGTAATTGGATGGCAGAACAGGGATTGGGAAGGATAGTAAGGAGACAAACTTAGAGTTACAAAGGATAGGATAGGAAGTTGTGGAGACCCATGGTCAACTATCTACTTAACAGTCTTGTGTAAATGGATGGCAGAACAAGGATTGAGAGGTACATTAAGGAGACAGCAAATGATAGGAAGTTGTGGATAGCCATGATCGCCCATGTCGTGAATGAACACGGTACATAAAAGAATAATGATTTCCAATCTGGAAATTATTCATAGAAAAGACCAAAATAAATATTATTTAATAGCTTGGATATGTGTAACTAAGCAGTTGTATATTGTGTGTCAAATCTATTGATGTCTCTAATAAATAAGATTTCTTTTGACTCAGCTGCAGTGCCTTAAGCCTGACAACCAGCCAGTAAATGGACATTTGGAGTTCATCTAGCAGTTCCTGACTTGCAGTCATAATTACAAAATTTTTGAGGTTTCCAAGCCTGAAAAGCAGCCGAAAAAAAACTATTACTTCTCATATGCTTAAATACAACAGTGTGTTTCTGTGGGTGGCAAGCTTTGGCTTTCTAATGCAATTTGTTCAAAATTATATCTGTATTTAACAACCAGAAATTTAATCTGTTTGAAAAATTTCAAGATATTCAGATTTTGTTAGCGTCTGATAATAAAACTTAATTTATTTTCTATTATAGAATTTACTAATTCTGCAGTAAATATCTTAAGATGTTTTTTTTTGTTTTATTCAACTGAGATATCAAATTTTTAAGTGATAAAAAATTTATTTTAAAATACAAAGTCAGCCAAAAGATTGTGTTGACCAACAGGATTTCAAAGAATTGCTTAAAAATTGAAGAGTGCATATTTTTTACAAAACTAATTTACTAGCTTGCTTCAAGCCAGAGGGATTTTCTCTTCCTGAAGGGTTTTTATGATATATTCAATAATAAGAAATTAACCCATGACTGCAAAGCACAAAGAGAAAGATTTTAAATCAGAATTTTTAGAAAGGCCTATGTTCTTTTTCAATTAATGAAGAACTGGGACTCTCCCTTCCGAGGAATGTTGTTGTTGGATAGAGGGCTCCCTGTAGAAATTATACTCTCTAAGTGAACCCAAATTTCTGTTTAATCCTTTAATATATATTTGAACTCTGATCTGCACCTTTCTTGTCAGCTGTTAAATGAAGACACTAAAAGCATGCATCTGATGTCATCAATGTTATGGAAGAGTTGGTTGAAGTGTGCAGCGACAGAATAATTGTTGTTGTTGTCTTTGATGGTTTTCATATCACTACGGTTTTAATTTATATTTATAAATATATATATGTATAGATATATTAATAAATATACATATACCTACATTTGTAGTGCAACTTAAAGTTTCATGGTTTTACCAACTCATCAGACACAAACTTGTGACTGAAGGCATAGCAATATTTTTTTTATAGAAAATACTAGGTCTCATGGGAGGAATGCTAAATTAAACAAAGATTCAAAGCTCAAAGTTAATATAAACTATATAAATATATATATAAATATATATTATTGGGTGTAAATTCAAATGTTTATATTAACTTTGAGCTTTGAATCTTTGTTTAATTTAGCATTCCTCCCATGTTTTTTTTAAAAATCAACTGTAATAGGCCTTCATTCACAAGTTCATGCCTGATTAGTTGGTAAAACCCCGAAACTTTAAGTTGCACTACGAATATAGGTATATGTATTTTCATTAATATATACTTCTTAGCTCTGTCTAACGACATTGATCAATGGTTTTTTATTTTTTGCATCCTATATTAAATTAAGTAAATATTTACTCGCTTATCTGCGTATGCACACTAATACATGTATCAGTCAGTTATGTGCTATGCGTGATACACCCTTAGGTGATCATGTATCTTTTGATACATGACTGACAGATTTTTTCCTCCAGTAGGTTGCCATTTCTTTCTGCAGTAGACCAGTGGCCACCCAAGGCTACATAACCCAGTCTATCTTACTATTTACCCATATCTGGAGGGAGAAGAAGAGGATTCATAATTTTCCCAAGGGTATTAGCAAGTAAGTGAATGTAATGGATTCAAATGGAATTTGATCTTGGCTCTCTGATTCCTCAATCTGAGCCGCTATCCATTACTCCACTGTAGTTGGTTTATATCCACACACACACACACACACACACATATATATATATATATATATATATATATATAAATACAAATATAGATAACTATACTCGTTTCGAAAAACCCTCGAATTTTTGATTTCCCTGATGATCCGTTTAGGTGAAACCTGGGTAGGTTTGTCTGGCTCACTAGGTTTATCTATCTATCTATCTATCTATATATATATATATATATATATATATATATATATATATATATATATATATATATATATATGGTTGCTAAGAGCTAGAGACAATAAGAAATTGTAAGAGATATGGTACATAAAAGAAGAGTTTTATAGTGACAAGGTGCATCTCTTTTTTCCTTATGCCAGACTTTTTAATCTTAAAATGACATACCACATTACATACAACATAATTCTGTCACTACGCTGTCTTTCATTAAAACCAACCCTCATACATCAACCCACAATACTATCTCCACTACAATCAATCGTGTAAATAATCAACTTTGATCTTCTATCTTAATTCTTATCCTCTTATTTTTGTCTCTCAATGTTACTTTTTTCATTTAATAATCCCTTGCATTTTAGTGGCTTTATTGCCTTGTTTGAGGTGAAATAAAAAAAAAAAAAGCTAAAAATGATCACCATGTCCTAAAGAGATAAGACCCATAAAAAGAATACTGGTGTGGTTATATCGGCCATGATGAATGACATTTATACCGGTAAGATTTCCCCAACCTCTTTATGACAGGGCACTTCTAAAGTCCTCTAGGTGGCATTGTATAAAACAGTATCAAACCATAGGATATTATAGTGACAAGATATGCCTTTTCCTTTTAATACTCAAACAACATATCATTACATACAACATAATTCTATCAATGTCCACTCTCCTGTAAAAACCAAGCCTCATACGACCACAATAATATTTCCACTACAAACTATCATATAAATATCTCTCTCCAAAACAAGAAAATATCCTAGTTCAACAAATGAGACAATGCTACTAAAAACTGATGACTCCCATATCAAACTTGGTAACTTAATTCCATTATAAATTTCTCAAAGAAACTTGTTGTCAGTTACTTCCTCACTTACAGAAAAGTTTAATGAAGCTCTTTTCACTTAATCTCCATTGATGACTAATGGTAAGAGTCAGAGTTGTGGATTTTAATTTCTAGGCAGCACCCTCTCGAAAAAAATTGGACACCATGCACTGAAACATTAAATAGTTTCAACACCCTAGCTTCACAGGAATTAATTCAACCAAAGATGGCATAAACCTTAGTAACTATTAAATCCAGAGGGTATATAAGAAAACATATGTTATGTATCTCTGCCTGAAGCTGTCCATAAGTGAGAATTTTTGACAATCATTTATCATTTATCCTAGCAATGCAAACTTAATTGAGTCTGTATCAAGAAGACTTCTCTGCTTTCTATTTTACATTTATCAAACTGATATATATATATATATATATATATATATATATATATCAGAAAGTAAATAACTTCAGCTTTCTTTGCTTTAACATTTTATATGACTGCTATGTTGACCTCAACTACTGACAGGTCAGAACTTCACAACTATGAGAGAACCATTGCTGTAAACAGGACATTTTTTTATTTTATAAATTGTAAGACCCATTTTTTAAATGAACATTTTCTGTTTACCCAGGTATTCAAAAGAGAATTTTGTGCAAGCTTTTACACTCTTCTTACCATTAAATTTTAAACTATAGAAAATAAAAATCTTTCTGTTTAATTTTGCACTGAGTAGGAGTCATTTTCTTGTGCTACTACAAACTGATGACTCCCATAACAAACTTGGTAACTTAATGTCATTACAAGTTTCTAAAAGAAACTTATTGTCAGTCGCTTTCTCACTCACAGTACAAGGTTGCTGAAGCTTTTTTTTTTTTTTACTTAATCTCTCTTGCTAACTAACAATAATGTTAGGGCTGTGGTTTTTAAATTCAAGGCAACACTCTCTCTAAAACAATTGGATACCATGCACCAAAAGTATCCTGTGTATGATGATAAACTGCAGCAGGAGGTTTTGAGGTGTGTTTAACCAACTCTTAATTGTTGTTGTTCACTGGTCCACCCTGACATAGGGTGGTTACACCTGTTTGGGTCCCAAATATGGGCAAATATTTACCCCACCACCACACCACCAATTGGAGCCAAAACACTATGAAAGTATAAAATATATTTTCATATTAAAAATAACAGTAATACAATATTGAAAAAAAAATACCAGCAATACATTATTTGTGAAAGAAATTTAAAAATTAAAAGTCTCATAAGGCATTGATATGTCGCTAAACAAACAATAGGTTAAATAGTTTCAG
>CAHIKZ030000272.1:762500-772500 GCA_903632075.3 Acanthosepion pharaonis
TTAGATATTTATAAATGACTTTAACACCATGCATGACATTCATATAAAAGTCTCAATCCGATGAGGCTATTTAAGAACATGACTCAAGTTATTTAGGTTAGTTATGAATTCGTGTACTGTGAGACAGTGAGGATTTCTTTGTTAACAAAGAATACTGAACTGCTATTCCTTATGCCAGTGAATGTTGGACGATTTCCTCAAAGATGAAGAATAGACTTGGGCCGACGGATATGTAATGCTACAGAAGGATGCTGAGGATATCATGGACTGAGTGTGTGAGCAACAATAAGATCTTAGAGAGGATGCAAACAAGAAAGAGGCTTATACTTAATAACAGGAAGAGGCAGCTGTAGTTTCTGGGACACATAATGAGGAAGGAGAGCCTGGAGAATCTGATACTCACAGGTTGAATAGAGAGAAAAAGAGACAAGTGAAAACAACATGTGACGTACCTGGCGAACTTAAGCAAGTAGATGACAGAACGTGAGAAAGCTGAGGGAAAAAACTTGTTGAGTGATTAGAAAATTTTCAGCATCTTTGGAAAGTGGCTGTAAACCATACCATGGGTTGACCCAAGCCATTTGAGGGAAATTGGGTAGACAGAACCCTTTGGAAGCTGTCGATGGTTGTGCTAGCATGAAGTCATCATTAGTGTACTGGTCTTGTTCAAATTGTTGATAATGCTTGATAACACACTCTCTCCCAGAATTTATAACTAAGGTCTGCTCAACAAAGTTGCAGTATATACCACAGATCTGCTCTATGAGTATTAAACAAACATAAATGTGCCTGAGCAGGTGTCTGAAACAAGGATTAGCTAGCTTACCTATTAGATGGGCATGTTTGGATATGAGTGGCTATCCAGCCATCACTAAATTTGTTATGACATAGATCAGTTAAAATATTGATGAAAGTGCTGAAGCATTATTCTTCTTCTTTTATATGTTGTCGCCCTTCAGGGTGTGGTCGATGATGGCTCTCCACAATTTCCTGTTCTTTGTAAACCTCAGTGAATTTTGTCTTTTTGCTATCTCTCCTAATCCCTGTACTGCCAACCATTTACACAAGCTCATTAGGCAGGGGTTATTCGCTGTTTTCGTCTGTCCTTCTTTCATTCAGTATGTCCTCTCAATGTCTTCTTTTCTCGTGTGTCCTAGAAATTTCAACTCTCTCTTTTTGATGTGAAGTATGAGTGTCCTTTTTGTTTCCATTTTCTCTAAAACTTCATCTTTGTTTCCATGTGAACATGTGAGCAATCTACAAATAGGATAACGAAAGAATTGTGTTTGAATACCGAAGAGACTTTGTTTCACTTGGTCTTTTAAATCACTTGCCAGATACCAATGAATATCAAGTAAATATGATAATGACTGATAGAAACATTTGGAGCACTGAGGAGACGGCATGTGACTTGGCCTTTAACAGAAACACTGATCTTTATATTAGTTTCAGCCGAGACAAAAATAATTACAACAAAAGTAACGATAAAAACAATTATCTAAAGATATCTGACATTAACAAATAGTAATAATATCAGTATTGATAAATATATTCAATTGTAAAAATAATCAGAATGCAGCAGACCTCTATTCATCCTTTTCATACAAATACAGAAAAAATTTTGGACAATGAAGAAATTTCTCTATTGTTTAAAAGTACAATTACTAAAAATAATGAAATTATTTTTGCTGATCTTGCAGGCTCATCTGAAAACAAAGTGAGTTGAAAAAAAGATTCCCATACAAAAGGCAGAATATTAGAAATAAAGATAACAGTGTCGAATATCACTATAATTGAGATAATTATCAACTAAAAACATTGCAATAATAGAATTTTTTTTCAAATAACTCCACTCCATCTCTGTCAGGAATCTCAATGGCTACTACAATAAAGTAGCCCACATATTAAGAAAACTTTTCTTTTATCAGTTTAAGAAACCTTAGCACAGACATATTGTTATATCGAAGAAGAACAAGTAAGAATAAAAGTCTGAACATGGAAGAAAGGTGAATGATTGAAGTTGCTAATACAGCCATTTTTGAGATCTACTGAAATTAGCTGAAATATAATTAAAACTGAAAATAAAAGAAAACTGACTGGCATGAAGAAGAAATGTAAACTGTTTACACAAAAAACAAACTTTTTTTTTAGAGGTCTGAATATCTAAGTGTCTGGAGACTTTAAACAATATCATTGAATTCAGTGACAATTCTTGCTGATTAAAACAATAAGAATATTCAAAATAAACGAATGACTCTAGCATATCATAACCAACAATAGATATAACAACAATCTTAATAGTAAGCCTGATCAATTCAATAAGGTCAACTTGGTTGCTGATTGCAAAAATGACCAACAATCTGATGTTAAATGGGGCAAAGAGTGGCTTGTTAATGTTAATGTCTCCAAACTGAAACTGCTCTCTTTTAATCATTTGATTTTGCATAAAAAATACAAAATCGCCATTTTCTGTCTTCCTGAAACTTGTTCCTTTATTGTCCTTTCTTCTCACTAAAGACTTCTCATTCTCCTTCATTCTCTGTCACCCTTTTTACCTTCCATTAACATGACTGATGCTAACCTCCAGACAAGTGACTCATTGCACCTTCTTGGACTAAGGTTTTTCACTGATATGAGGTGGAAAGTGTATATTGAATCAATTGCTATGTCGGCTGTTAGGAAAGTTCATTCACTAGACAATTTTTCTCACGAGAATCTTTTTTACATATTTATAAGACTACAATCCATCTTTGCTTTGAATATTGCTGTCACATTCGGTCTGGTGCTCTTATTATATATATTTAGAAATTCTTGATAAAATCCTTTTCCACCACACCTATGAGGCATGCTGCACCATTGGGTAGCCACTGTGTTAAACAATGTAAGCCATTAGCTGTGCTAGAAATCCATATTCAATTGCAGCACCATTAAAAAGTCGATTTATATCATGCAATGGCCATAGTCAGTTATGAGAAGATATGCAGGTAGTTACATAAATTGAAATGAGTGATTAAGGTGATGAAAACTATTTTGTACTTGTTGGTTTAGGCATTGATCCAAGAAAAAAATTAAAAATGCATTATATATGGCTGATAATTTAGATATTTCTAAACAAGTTTGCATGATATCAATATGAAAGTCTTGATCCAACGAGGCTGTTTAAGAACATGACTCAAGTTTTTAGATTAATCTTTTGAGAGTATGTTTATGGTGAACCATAATTATTAAGAAAGAAGATGGAATATGGGGGTGCTTGGATTTGACCGGTTGTCGAGATAACCTCCACTTGGTCTGACAAGACACTGTTAGGTGGCGCTGTTTAATTACTATACAAGGATGATTATATCTTCCTCTTTTTCCTCCTTTAAACCAAGCATGCAATATGTAGAAACACCAACACAGGCCCTGTTTCAGCTGGGGATAATAGCTTTTCCCTAGGGGAATTACAACTGAACTTTTACATGCGATAATGTCGCAAAGATACAAAGGCTTATTGGGGGTGAAGAAAAAATGAGGAGACTTTAGGAGACAGAGCCTGAGAACCGCAATCTTACACAGGAAACAAGGGAAGGAGTGTGAATAGGATGAAAGGCAAACCTATCTATAGTAATAGATGAAATTTCTAGGGCACATAATGAAGAAAGAAGGCTTGGAAAATTTGATACTCACAGGATAGATTGAAGGCAAGAGGGTTAGAAGAAAAACAATGCATAACCTACCTAGCATGCTTGTGTAAATGGATGGCAGAACAGAGTTTAGGAGAGTTAACAAAAAGACACACACACATATGCACAGACACACACATTTCCTAACAGCTTAGTCCAATGTCTTTTTTTCCTTCTCGGTTGTGGACACACTAATATATTTTCTCTCCTTTTGTTAAGCTTTTATTAGTTTGTATAAAAAATACAAAATCACCATCTTCTGTCTTCTTGAAACCTGTTTCTTTTTTGTCTTTTCTCCTCACTAAAGTCTTCTCACTCTCTTTCACTCCCTGTCACCCTCTGCATCCTAGTGGCTTTATTGTCTTGCTTGGGGTGAAATGATTTTAAAAAGTACAAGAAAATATCTCTGTGTTGAAATTCCTTCCACATTCATTCTGTTTCATTTTACCTCTGCAAATAGAGACAGTGCATCATTTACAGGTGAACATTTTGGCAGCCACTGATTTTAACTAAGCTAGAAGCAGTATCCACAATAATATATTTATTGATTACGCAACCTGATCTCTCCTCAGTAATGAAATATTCTAATATTACGGTAAAAGAAGACTCTACTACTCAATGCCAATAAGTAAATATCTCATTATTAAGTAGGGTAGATCAGGCTGCTAATATATTAACCTTTAATTCTGTTGTTTCATATTTCTTTGGATACTTTACTTGTAGTCATTCAAAAAGTAGAATTCTTTCTTAAAGGCAACAAAAGTGCCTGTGAGATAAAAATCTTAGATTACTCATTCAGAAAATTTAAAGTAATTACTAAATTACTAAAGTACTAAATTACTAAAGTACTAAATTACTAATTTAATGCTGTTTTAGTTTATAATGAAGTGAATTAAGTGAGAAATGTAAATTCTATCAGATAGCATTTCACTTATAAGGAAAAATCATTCATAAAACTTATGTTTATTTAAATCTGCTGGATTTCTATTTGTTTGGGATTTATGGCCAAAAGGGCTTTTTCATTGGTCAATAAACATTCAAGCACAAAAGAAAAGTGTGTTTATTTTAGTGGTTACACTCTCGATCATTTGCCAGCAACTTTATAAAAAAAGCTCCATCCACTTTTGGCCTATAAGAGTCTCACTCAACTATTATATTCACTAGTGTTTTTTTTTTTCTTCTTTTAACTGTCTCTATCATGAGTATTTACAATTCTAGGGCATATAATGAGGATAGAGGGTTTGGGAAATTTGAAACTCACAGGATAGATTGAAGGCAAGAGGGACAGAGGAAATCAGTGACTAACCTACCTATCATGCTTGAGTAAATGGATGACAGAACAGGGTTTAGGAGAAATAACACACACACACACACACACACACACACACACACACACACACACACACACACACACACACACATTCAGAAAATATAATGTAATTACTAAAGTACTAAAGTACAAACTACTAAAGTACTAAATAAAGTACTGCCATTATTAGTTTAAGATTAAATGAATTAAATGAGAAATGTAGATTCTATCAGGTAGCATTTCACTTATAAGGAAAAATAATACATAATACTTACATTTGAACATCGGGCACTTTGACATAGTGTAATGGTGAACAAGCTTGTCTCACTAGAACAATTATGACTGATTAGTGAGTTCAATCCTCACTGGGTGTTCTATACTTTCAGTCTTGTGCTACATTTAAGCTACACTTAGAAAATCATATACTTACCTGGCATATGCTGGGTAGTGTTTATCATCACTCAGTTGCGTCTCTGTCTTTGGGCAGAGTACGACTCAGTTGTGGTTCTGTTGGCGAACAAAGACCCAGCTGAGGAAAATAAATACTGTGAGGTGCCCAGTTCTGGGGAATAGGTACCCGAGGCTGCACCCAACCCGTTGTAGTCTAATCGATGCCAGCACAACCGATGGTTTTAGAGACTGAAGTATTTTTGTCCTTGGTATGGGTGTATGCTATCGGATTCCCCCACATCAAACCCGACCTTGTATCACAAACTGTCTCACTCAGAAGACCAGTATAAATAATATTAACATATGAACATTTTGTTTCCCAATGGTTTTCATTAAGCTAGAAGCAGTATCCGCAACAAAGGTATATATAGGTGATCGTAATAAACAGAAGCTCTAATATCTTCATCATTTGTACTATAAAGTTTTCTATCTTTTCCTCTATTTACACCATGACATCATCATAAAAGCAGAAAAGTTATTATTATCATTATTACAACACTTCCAGAAGAGCTCTCTGCCTTCCATCAGCATGGCTGATGCTAACCTCTGGGAAAGTGACTTGTTCCACCTTCTCGGGCTAACATTCTCAGTTGACATGAAGTGGAAAGACTATATTGAATCCACTGCTAGATCAGCAGCTAAAAAAGTTGGTTCACTGCGTTGTGCAAGACAATTTTTCTCTCCAGATTCTGTCTTACATATCTATAAGTCTACCATTTGTTCATGCTTAGAACATTACCAGAGAAGAATCAGCGATATTATCAGTCCTAATCTGGCTGCTCAGCTTCAGCCACTTTCCCAACCCCACAAGGTTGCCTTTTTATGTCTTTTCTATAAATACTTTCATGGTAATTGTTTTGATGAGCGCTTCACTATGGTACCTAGACTTTTTTTAATTTAATCGCAGTACTAGATTTGTAGTAAAGTTTCATCATTTTACAGTTGAAATGGCTAGATTTAACCATACGTTCTACAGTTTCTTTTATTGCACTTCTCACTTGTGGAACTCCCTTCCGACTCCTTGCTTCCCTGTAAACTTTCATCTTCAAAAATTTAAATGCAATGTCAATCACTATCTATTGTCCTCCTGATTACTTTTTTTCCTCTTCCGACTCATTATTAATGTTTCTGTTCCTAATTCTTCCACACCCAGCAACCAAATGTTTCTGAGTGGCTTTATTGATTTGCTTGGGATGAAATCGATTTAAAAAAAAAATAAATAGAGCACAATTTAAGAAAATGAAAAGAAAAGATGCAGTGTTTAACAATGTTTTATCCATTTTCAACCGTATACCTGTCTGCTTCCAATTATATATAAAATTAAAAATGGTGGATGCATTGCTTGTCTTTAGAAAAAGGGTTGTACTTGTAATGAACATGACAAAGTGAGAGAAATGGTGTTAGTAGGAATAGAATGCAACTAAAATGCAAATAATATGATGGTATCATGCTAATCTTAAAATCTTTTGTCACTTGATTAGTTAGTAAGAGTGATTAATCAAACAGTTTAGCATAAATCTTATGGGACTGTCATTTTGCTCATTTCCCCGATGCATATGTAATTATCTTCATGCATTTTAAGAGTCAAAAGGTCAGGGGCTTCTAAATATTTTTTTCAGAATGAGTACCTTATGTATTTGTCAAAGTTGCAGTCGTTTGTGATAAAATGCATTTTTTTAACATAACTTGAAAGCATATTGTTAAAATATTGTTAATCACTGTGTTTTTTTTTTCTTTTCTCAAATTGCACTCTCCAGGAAGTCTTTGCAAAAGTGTTGCAAGAATTACGTCAATCATTTTACTAATTATTATTATAATTATTTCTAAGTAAGAGAAGAACACTCCAACAAAGTTGTACTGAGATACAAATATAGGAAACCCAATATAAGTAACTGATCAGTGTATATCAGCTGAATATGTGAATATGGTCACAGGTTTTGATAATAGCAACATATAATGTTGATGGGGCCTAGTTAGAAATACATTCAGGTCAGGTCATCTGATCTGCTCAGATCATCCCCCGATTGATCAATTTGTTTTTTCTAGCTTATGAACCCTTAGCAGGTTATTTAAAGCCAGAAAATATTTTTAGATTTTAAGAATTTTTTTTTAAATAATGATGATTTAGTGATACAAGTTTTATTAATTAACCCATAGCTGGAGGGTGAAGGGGTGGATTAATACCTCTCCCAAGGTTATTTGCACGGAACTGAATATAATGAATCCAACTGGAATTGGAACTCAGCTTTGTGATTAACAATACTGAACCACTATCCATTACACCACACGGACATCCAAGCTTACAGCACCAGGTATTCACAAGTGGTCACCCATCTAAGTATTGACCATGCTTGATGTTGTTTAACTTTGGTGATCATATGGGAACAGGTTCCAATTAAGGATGTTCCCAAGTATCTAGATTTGAATCCACAGTTATCTTGGCTACCACACCCTTCAAACTTTAAAAAGAAAAAATCACCCCCCTTGATACCCTTTTGTGATGTTCTCCTACTCATAAACAAAGATGCACAGTATATCATCCTCTCGAGACACACCTTGAATGACATATTTACTGTAGCCTAAATTAATTCACTGAGACAAAACATTAAAAAACAGCCAGAATACTGAGGAGGGTGCTGGAGCACTGAAAGAGCTTGTTCTCATATAATCTCCATGATAAACTCTCAGTTGACACAAGTGGGAAAATTAAATAAGATGGAAGAAAAGAATTTGTATAATTTTTATTTTTTTAAATTTCAATTTAAAGAAAAAATTAAAATTATTTTTAACTTGGGGAATGCCTAATATTTGAGGCTTTATAAATAATTTATATGCAATGAAAAGAAAATATATCATGAGCTGGTAAGTAAATATAGAATTGTATTTGTAAGATTTCTACATTTATTTTGCTTTTCATTTTAAATATTAAAAATGTAATCATTTCTGTTCACCAAAATGGGAAAAAACTAGACGAATGAGAAAAACACATTTTTGAATTTTTAAAATATCTCAGCAAACAGAAAATTAATATTTATGTAAATTAATTTCTATTTATATAAAGTTTAGAAAGAACACAGACATCATTCAAGAAGTATCTTGATCATTTATGGTGGACCCTCCCATCATGTTCGACATATGAGAGTCAAGCAACTCAGTTTCTAGGAACTGACAACCCAAAGACCAGCACATATGATTTGATTATAGTGATGAAGGCTTAATGCCAAATCAACCACACATTTTGAAGGGCCAAATACAGAGACCTGGTGCACTACATGCCACAAGGCCCCCAAACAACCCTCCATCGGTTTTGAATTCACAGTTATCCTTCTCCTAGACTAGTTGCCATCCAAGGCTATAGAACCCAGTCAGTACTGCTATTTACCCATAGCTGGAGGGAAAGGAGGGTTAATACCTTTCCCAAGGGTATTAGAATGTAAGTGAATGTAATGGATTTAAATGGAATTCAAACTTGGCTCTCTGATTCCTTAATTTGAGCTGGTATCCACTAGTCCACCATGACTCCTTTTTTATCATATATATATATATATATATATATATATATATATATATATATATATATTAATTCAAATCTTGGGTGTGCTGTGACCAACTATGACTGCCAGTTTCATACGTTTTCAGGCAATGATCAGGTGGTCAGTATCTGTATTTAGTAAAATAAGAACCCTGATACCACCAGGCAAGTCCAAGATGGTAATCCAACCAAGCTCACCAGGGAGGGGTGGGGGGGTAACCTATCTGGCTAAGATCAAAATAGCTGAAAAACAAAAAAAAATTCCACCTGAAAAGGTTTGCCAGCATGGTAAAAAAAAGTGCTCAGTCCCATAATGAAAAATAGCACCTCGGTCGTGGAGCTTAGAGCTTCAAGCTAAAAAGGTACTCTACTATACTGGCCCACTAAAGTCACCTATGCCAAAATATTTACAATTTTAGATAAGAATAACCAGCTCCCAAAAGAGTCTGCCTAAGATTGCACACTAGAAAAAAAAAAAAAAAGTGTTCAATATATAGTTATAATATAAATATAATATATTTAAGTCAAATTCTAGGTGGGCAGTGACTAACCACAGCTGCCAGTTAATATATATATATATATATATATATATATATATAATAAAAAGACTTAAACACTAATATTCCATGGTCATAATTTATTCCATTGGAATCATAAATATGATCCAATTCATCAGACCTACAAATTCAAAAAGAAAACAGAAAAAAACAACTCCGGAAATAAAAATCAAATTTAGAGAGAGTGTAAGTATGAGAGTGTGGGACTAATGTTAGTGTTAAAGAGAGGGGTAATAGACAAGAGAAGGTGGGAGATTAAACCTTAACAGTGAGAAGTTTTAGAGAGGTGAGTGGAAGGGGGAAATATGAATGTTGTCGGATGTCTAATAGATTAAAGATACATTTCGTGGTGACATACGCACACCATAGACAATCTAATGTTAAAGATCAGAATAAGAGGGAGGGAGAGGAAAGGAAAGAAGAAGGGGTGGGGGAGAGAGATGGGGCAATGTGTATATTTACCACTAATATATATATATATATATAT